>VYZW01055499.1:795-30509 GCA_013401315.1 Balaeniceps rex
GATATATAACATCTTCCTCGAAGGGATATCTTTCCTTCATGCCTGACAGGAGTCGCCTCCAGAGGCTAAGGGCTTGTGCTCCTTTTCCAATCGCTTTGTCAATGCCCCCTTCCCTAGAAAGGGATCCCAGCTGCTTGGCTTCCTTACCCTCTAATTCCAGGCCACTGGCCCTGTTGTCCCAGCACCAGAGCAGCCAGGTGACAACATGCTCACCTGGACGACGGCTGAAATCTTTTCGCGTATCTTGTAGCTCATTCAAGGACAAAGATCGGGTGGTTTCTGTCTCGTTTACGAGTTCTTCCTCTTCTCCTCCTCTCCTTGTGATGGCCCTGTTTTTTGTCATCCCTTTCTAAACGAGCTGATTTTCTTGTGTATTTCTTCTTATGTACATGGGCGACGGATACCCACATGGGCTGGTTCCCTGGAGCAGCCGCAGTCCCTGTCGCTGGGGTTGGAGTAGCCACATTGCCTGTCACTTTGTCATCAGATCCAGAGACCTTCTCTTCCCCTTGAGGGTACTGAATAGTGTTGAACAGGGCCCAGTAGGCATGGGCCAGGCCCCAGAACGTTGCAGTGATTTGTATCTCTCTGGAGTTGCCAGGGTGACAGCATACTTTTTCCAAATACTTTACTAGTTTTTCAGGATTCTGCACTTGTTGAGGGGTGAACTTCCAAAACACTGGAGGTGCCCACCGTCCTAAGCATTTGCCCATGCTATCCCACACACCCTGCTGCTCGTAACTTTCCAGCCTTGGGGTAGATGTCTGGATGATATTCTTAAATTAATTATTAACCTTAGACAAAACTGAAACAATATTCCCCGGAAATACCAATAGAAGTATCTTAACTGTCCAAGGGTGTTCAAAATACTGGAAAGCTATTGTAATGAAGGAGGAAACATAGAATAAGTTAGTGAAGGTGCCATTCTGTATTTCCTCCATAAAAAACCTCTCAGAAGAAGTGGTATAATTGCTAATTGTCTCCACGACGTGGTACCTGAAGAACATTAATGGTTTCAGTACAAAACCCAAATATCAGATAAAACTCCAGATCAGTGTTTTAATAATAAATGTCCCAAGCAAAACATCACTAATGACTGCAGAGCACAGCAAACTGCAAAAACCAACACCAATCTTTAACATGTACAGCAAAAAAACGAGCATGGTGCAGATCAGACAAACTAAGATTGAGAACAGATGAGTCAATATCGTGATCCGCAATTTTTAACAGATACAAATTCCTTAATGAGGTCTGGTTAATCTGTTATTATCTCAAACCCTTCGTGCCCCACGTTGGGCACCAAAAAGGACTGTCACGGTTTAGCCCCTGTCAGCAACCAAGCACCACACAGCTGCTTGCTCACCCTCCCCCTGTGGTGGGATGGGGAAGAGAATTGGAAGGGCAAACCTAAGAAAACTCATGGGTTGAGGTAAGAACATTTTAATAACTGAAATAAAATAACAATAATAATAATAATAGTAATGAAAAGGAGAACAACAAGGGAGAGAGAAACAAAACCCAGGGAAAAAGAAAACCAAGTGATGCAACCTCTCACCACCCNCAAAATACTGGAAAGCTATTGTAATGAAGGAGGAAACATAGAATAAGTTAGTGAAGGTGCCATTCTGTATTTCCTCCATAAAAAACCTCTCAGAAGAAGTGGTATAATTGCTAATTGTCTCCACGACGTGGTACCTGAAGAACATTAATGGTTTCAGTACAAAACCCAAATATCAGATAAAACTCCAGATCAGTGTTTTAATAATAAATGTCCCAAGCAAAACATCACTAATGACTGCAGAGCACAGCAAACTGCAAAAACCAACACCAATCTTTAACATGTACAGCAAAAAAACGAGCATGGTGCAGATCAGACAAACTAAGATTGAGAACAGATGAGTCAATATCGTGATCCGCAATTTTTAACAGATACAAATTCCTTAATGAGGTCTGGTTAATCTGTTATTATCTCAAACCCTTCGTGCCCCACGTTGGGCACCAAAAAGGACTGTCACGGTTTAGCCCCTGTCAGCAACCAAGCACCACACAGCTGCTTGCTCACCCTCCCCCTGTGGTGGGATGGGGAAGAGAATTGGAAGGGCAAACCTAAGAAAACTCATGGGTTGAGGTAAGAACATTTTAATAACTGAAATAAAATAACAATAATAATAATAATAGTAATGAAAAGGAGAACAACAAGGGAGAGAGAAACAAAACCCAGGGAAAAAGAAAACCAAGTGATGCAACCTCTCACCACCCGCTGACCAATGCCCAGCCAGTCTCCGAGCAGCGATCACTGCCCCCTGGCCAACTCCCTCTGGTTTATATACTGAGCATGATGTCATATGGTATGGAATAGCCCTTTGGTCAGTTTGGATCAACTGTCTTGGCTGTGCCCTCTCTCAGTTTCTTGTGCACCTGGCAGAGCATGGGAANCCATGCTATCCCACACACCCTGCTGCTCGTAACTTTCCAGCCTTGGGGTAGATGTCTGGATGATATTCTTAAATTAATTATTAACCTTAGACAAAACTGAAACAATATTCCCCGGAAATACCAATAGAAGTATCTTAACTGTCCAAGGGTGTTCAAAATACTGGAAAGCTATTGTAATGAAGGAGGAAACATAGAATAAGTTAGTGAAGGTGCCATTCTGTATTTCCTCCATAAAAAACCTCTCAGAAGAAGTGGTATAATTGCTAATTGTCTCCACGACGTGGTACCTGAAGAACATTAATGGTTTCAGTACAAAACCCAAATATCAGATAAAACTCCAGATCAGTGTTTTAATAATAAATGTCCCAAGCAAAACATCACTAATGACTGCAGAGCACAGCAAACTGCAAAAACCAACACCAATCTTTAACATGTACAGCAAAAAAACGAGCATGGTGCAGATCAGACAAACTAAGATTGAGAACAGATGAGTCAATATCGTGATCCGCAATTTTTAACAGATACAAATTCCTTAATGAGGTCTGGTTAATCTGTTATTATCTCAAACCCTTCGTGCCCCACGTTGGGCACCAAAAAGGACTGTCACGGTTTAGCCCCTGTCAGCAACCAAGCCCCACACAGCTGCTTGCTCACCCTCCCCCTGTGGTGGGATGGGGAAGAGAATTGGAAGGGCAAACCTAAGAAAACTCATGGGTTGAGGTAAGAACATTTTAATAACTGAAATAAAATAACAATAATAATAATAATAGTAATGAAAAGGAGAACAACAAGGGAGAGAGAAACAAAACCCAGGGAAAAAGAAAACCAAGTGATGCAACCTCTCACCACCCGCTGACCAATGCCCAGCCAGTCTCCGAGCAGCGATCACTGCCCCCTGGCCAACTCCCTCTGGTTTATATACTGAGCATGATGTCATATGGTATGGAATAGCCCTTTGGTCAGTTTGGATCAACTGTCTTGGCTGTGCCCTCTCTCAGTTTCTTGTGCACCTGGCAGAGCATGGGAAGCTGAAAAAGTCCTTGACTAGTGTAAGTACCACCTAGCAACAACTAAAACATCAGTGTGTTATCAGCATTCTTCTCATGCTAAATCCAAAACACAGCACTATGCCAGCCGCTAGGAAGAAAATTAACTCTATCCCAGCCAAAACCAGGACACAAGGGAAAAATATCTGCCGTGTTCCCTTTATCTTCTATAAATTGATTTACACCGCATTTGAATATTTCTCTGTGTGGGTAATGGACTCTTTCTGCTCCCCAATATCACTCAGCCTCTGGAATGGCTGACCAAAAGTCAAAGGGTTCCTGGAAATTAAGAGGATTTTGGAAGGAATGGTTTGCCTGGTAATAAGTCTAATGCTCTGTGAGTAATGAAGTAGGTAATTTCTAAATCAGACTGTGACTGATCTGTGCTTGCAAGGCTGGAGACAGAAGTAATAAATTATGGACCTGACAGGTTTGAGAGAGGTAGCAGCAGGTCCGAGCTCTCAAAAAAACCCACAGATGATCAGTGAGAGAACCCAGTGCCTGCAGGTACGTATCTGGAGTGTGTACCTCGTGGCCTCAAGTTGAACCGTCCCAGTGCCCAGGTTCTGGGAAATCCCAACAAAACAAGATTATAACCAGTGGTTGAATCAAAATGAGCAGGCCTCTGTGTGCCCACAGAGATACCTTGCGAACAAAGCAAACAAGCAAAAATATTTCAAACGTATAAAACCCAAGATATTATCAAGTGCTGAAAAATAAGACGTAAGAATGAGGCAGTATTAGCGTTCTTTAAAGTAAAGTAACTTCAAGCTGGAGGAATGCCTGCCATTCTGCCTGCAGTTCAGCAACAGTGTAACCACGACAGCAACCAGCTCCCCTTCAGCTCCAGAAGTTAACAGTCCCTCTCACAGCTGCCAATGTTTCTGTTTGCATAATCACCTTCTCAACCAATTCTGACACTTTTTTTTGTGTTAGCCATTGCATTTTTGAAGAATCTTTCCCTTACTTTTTAACAGAACTGGGTTACAGAGTGATTATACATGTGATTTGCCAGAACATCCAAGGCAGTAGCACTCTCCAGCATAGGAGCAGGAGCAACGTGTGGTAAGGAATGGTCACTATCCCAGCTGGGTCACCATAGCCTCTGGTCACTATACTTCGGGAGGATAAAGCTTGCAGCAGGCACCTGCACTTCCAGTTGCAAAGCCTTACTTCAATTCTCAGCTGAAGTTACTGTATCCTTCCCAAAAGCTCCCTGCATAGACACATTCTCATAACAGCTAGAGCTAGTATGCTGTTACTGTTAAATTACAATAGGTATGGCCTTAGAAGCAGACACATACTCAATGAACAGTTAAACTATTTTTCTTTAACAATTTCTCTTCATTAAAAGAAATTTTCTGAAATTCTAGGGACCAAAATTTACAGAACTAAACATCTCTTCATCTCCTGCAAAGTAGGTATTTTCAATGAAACAGTTTGAAAGTTAAATACAAAAAAACATTTTTTGTTGAAACAGTTATAAATATTTATAGATCTGAAATTCTATTTTCCCTGAAATGAAATAAATTTGTAAAATGCTTTTCTATTAATTTAAGTTTTTGATACAAAATAAGCCAGAAAACAAATATAACTATGGACAGCAAGTCACAAAATAATAAATCAAACAAAAACTTAAATATATTTGTTTGAGAGATCTCCCCAAAGTAACAGGAAGAAAGTTGATGTAAAAGCACACCCACCCTTAATTTCCACTGGAAATCATTTGAAGTTGCTTTTCCTCCTGGTGTCATTTGAGAGGAGCAAACCAGAACTATTCAACACCTAGCAGGACTCCCAGAGCTGAGTAACATACTTATTTCCGCATATCATACTGCACCTCTTCTTTCGTCAGTCCTTACAATAATTTCTACACACTGTCTGTACTACCACAGTAGGAAGTGAATGGCTTTGGCATGGATTTACTCTCCAACTTCCTTCTTCCATATAGCTTGGCTGTTTCCTGTTGATGGACACCAATATAACTACACAATCAGCTGGAAATCTACTTTTCAGATAAACATTCAAGAGGGATTCATGGCCCCGTGCTCTGTTCAGCAGAAGCACAGCGTTCTGTACCACAGGGCACAGCCAAACTAATTAGCATTTGAATTAAGGCAATACCAATAATGCTACAGCTGTTGGAGTAACTATACTATAGTGTAAAATCAGTAAATAATAAAACCAGAAAACAGCACCTGGAACTTTAACCAAGTCGGTGAAAATGAACCCTGCAGTTCAGTAATGCCAAACCAGTGGTCTAACAGGATTAAGGGGTACCCAATTGTAAGTATGTATAAATGCTACATGCTTACAGGTGCTCTTTACTCAGACCCCTAGTGCGAACCCACTACCACAACTATAAACTACAGGAAAACAAACCAGTGGGATGAGAAAGGTATTTCTTCCAGGTTCCCCCCATGTCCTCTGTATCTCCCCTCCCAAAAGTCGACTAGCACCAACAGTATCTTCGCCTGCCTGCCGGCACCTGCCTGCTGGTGGCATTTCTCCTACTGGCCCCTGTGTGCTGGTGGCATGTCCCCTGCCGGCACCTACCCGCCAGCACTGGTCCTGCTAGACCCCGTCTCCCAACGGCATTTCCCCTGCCTGTCCCTGCCTTCTGGCGGCATTTCCCCTATCAGCCCATGCCTGCTGCCAACATTGCCCCTGCCATATCCCAACGCTGGTGGCATTTCCCCTGCCGGTGGCACTGCTGGCAGCATTTCCCCTGTGGGCTCCTGCCTGCCCATGACACTTCCCCTGCTGGATTCTTCCTGCCGACAGCATTTCTCCTGCCTGCTATCCCATGCTGGGCCCTGCCTGCTGGTGGCATTGCCGCTGCCAGCCCCTACACACCGGCAACATTTCCCCTGCCAGACCCCGCCCACTGGCGACATTTCCCCTGTTGGCCCCTGCCTGCTGGCGGCAATTTCCCTGCTGGACCCTACCTATCGGCAGCACATCTCCTGCCCACCTCTGCCCACCGGTGGCATTTCCCCTGCCAGCGGCACTTCCCCTGCCAGCCTCTGCCCGCCAGCAGCATTTCTTCTGCTGGCTCCCAACCACCACTGGCATTTCCCCTGCCAGACCCCGCGTGCCAGCAGCTCTTCCCCTGTCGGAACCCTCTGGCCGTGACATTTCCCCTGAATTTTTCCTGGCCCCCGCCTGCTGGTGGCATTTCTCCTGCCGGCCACAGCCTGCTTGTGGTATTTCCCCAGTCAGTGCCCACCTGCCCGCAGCATTTCCCCTGCCAGCCCCTGCCTCCCTGTGGCATTTACTCTGATAGCCCCTTCCAACCCATGGCATTTCCCCTGCCGTCCCCTTCCCACCAGTGGCATTTTCTATGTCAGACCCTACCCACCAGCAGAATTTCCTCTGCCAGCCTTTGCCTGCCGGCAACATTTCTCATACCGGCCCCTGCCTACCAGCGGCATTTCCCCTACCGATCCCTGCTTGTCAGCAGAATTTCCCCTATGGTCCCCTGCCTGCTGGCAGCATTTCCCCTGCCTGACCCTGCCCACGGGTGGCATTTCCCCTGCCTGCTGGCAGCATTTCCCCTGCCTGCCCCTGCCAACGGGTGGCATTTCCCCTGCCTGCCGGTGGCACTTACCCTGCAGGCCCTGCCTGTTGGCAGCACTTCCCCTGCTAGCCCCTGCCTGCTGGCGGCGTTTTCCCCGCTGGGCCCCACCCACTAGCAGCATTTCCCCAGCCAGCCCCCCGCCCACCAGCGGCATTTCTCCTGACAGCACCCGCTTGCCGGTAGCACTTCCCCTGCCGGCCCCCATCCACTGGTGGTACTTCCCCTGCTGGCCCCTACCGGCCAGCGGCCCTTCCCCTTCCAGCCCCCACATGCTGGGGCCATATCCTCTGCCGGCATCGTTTCCCCCACCGGCCCCTGTCCACCGACGGCATTTCCCCAGGCAGCGCCCACCTGCTCACCACAGTTCCCCTGCCGGCCGCTCCCTGCCAGCGGCATTTCCGCTACTGGACCCTGTCGGCGGCACTTCCCCTTCTGGCCCCTGCCTATGGGAGGCATTTCCCCTGCCAGGCCCCGACCACTGGCCGCATTTGCCCTACCGACCCCGCCCGCCAGTGGTATTTCCCCCACTGGCGGCAATTCCCCTACCTGCCCCCAACCGCTGGTAGCATTTCCCCTCCCAACCCCTGCCCACTGGCAGCATTACCCCTGCCAGACCTCACCCGCCAGCAAAATTTCCCCTGCCGACCTCTGCCTGCCGGCAGCATTTACTCTGCTGGCCCCTGCCCACTGCCGGTAATTTCCCTGCTGGACCCTACCTATTAGCAGCATTTCCCCTGCCAGCCCCCACCCGCCGGCGGCATTTCCCCTGCTGGCCTCCACCTGCCGGCAGTATTTCACCTGCCGGCAGTATTTCCCCTGCCAGCAGCATTTCCCTTGCTGGCCCGTGCCTGCCCACTGACAGTACTTCCTCTATCAGCCCCTGCCCGCTGGCAGCAATTTCCCTGCCGGACCCTACCTACCGACAGCATAACTCGTGCCAGCCCCTGCCTACCGTCGGCATTTCCCCTGCTGGCGCCCACCCGCCCGCCAGCCGCATTTTCCCAGCGGCGTTTGCCCTGCCGGCCCCTACCCGCGGGCACCATTTCACCCACCAGCCCGTGCCCAATGGGCAGAACTTCCCCCGCCGCCGCCCGCCCGCCCGCATTTTCCCAGCAGCGTTTCCCCTGCCGGCCCCTATCCGCTGGCAACATTTCACCTGCCAGCCCCTGCCCAACAGGCAGAACTTCCCCTGCCGGCAGCACTTTCCCTGCCTGCGGCGTTTCCCCCGCCAGCAGCACTTGCCGCCGGCGGCGTTTCCCCTGTGGCCGGCGTTTCTGCGGCTGGCGTTTCCCCCACCCACCAGGGTTTCTCCTGCCGGCCCCTGCTTGCCAGCAGAGTTTGCCCTGCCAGCAGCATTTTGCCCACCGGCCACCACCTGCCAGCAGAATTTCCCCCGCCGCTGCCACCCTCCCACTGGCAGAATTTCCCCCGGTGCCTGCCTCTTCCTAAAATTCTTCCTAAATGTAGAAAAAACAGCAAATGCTTAGGTCCTTTGTACTTACTGTAGTAGTTTGGATGAAAACTACTAAAAGGAGTTTACAGAAAATGCACCCTCTAATTCTAGCTACTGTATTACATCCATACATTGCTAACAAATCTGGATGACCAGATCTGACGTTTTACAACACTTACCGTAGTTGCTAGCTCGGTCTGAGCAACACATCATCAAAATACAATGAAAAAAATACATATGTCCTAGAAACATCAGCTACAGTTACTTGCAGTACAAGGTAGCACTAAAATATTCTAAATAGTTGGCTTTTAACAGTGATGAAGTTGGTGGGTTTTTTTCAACTCACAGTGACACACCAAAGGTTTCCCCAATCACTTTCATCACAGTAACAGATGTGCACTGCTGATGTATCCTTACTACTTTCTTTGTGCTACTCCATGGCCAAAGTATTTTCTGTTAACAAGAAGTGAAACAGGTATCTATAGTTCCTTTTCTCCAGAATTTCTTCCTTCTTTGTACTGTATGCACACTTTCTTCTTAGCTTGTGCACAAAAAGAGCTCATGGAAACATTCAGGGCCCTAAGCAGCAGCCTGTCCAGTCATTCTCAAGCAAATTTCAGGAAAAACTCTATACGATTTCTCTCCTGAGGAAAATATTTCTAGAGCAAAGGAAGTTTTAACACATCAAAATTTGCTTGGACAAAGTTTTATTCCAGTGACTCCAGAAGTCAATGTCAGCCTATTCTATTTGTTCCATGCTTCAGAGAAATACCTCACCGGGTTTCATTCAGGAGGTTTTGACCAGGAGGTACATCACCAGGCATTGCAAGGAGGGGTACTAGTGAACGAAGCTGTAAGCACCTGCTCTAGTGGGAATCTTCTCAGTCTTCCTGACCATCAGAGGAATCCACAGGAAACCAAATAGCACCACCAAGGAATCTGAGGATCATTTAGTTGTTGGTAAACTTCTCTGCTGCTCCAACAAATGGCTTTCCCAACCAGCTCGTTAAAAAGCCTTCTATAACAGTACGTAATAACGAGTTGTCTGCTGTTTGTGAATCTATGTTAAAAGCATTAAGATGGATGACACCCATACTGATGAAGTTCAGACTTGCCCTAGGTTAGAAAGCTTATATGATTTTTGTCAGGCTCATTAAGCAAGTGCTGAATCACTGGGGGATCCAACTCTGTGCTACTTTAAAAGTTTACAGGTCAAATCAATGCTATGGATGTGAGTCTCAGGTTATGTACAGAACATGTTTCTGTCCCACAATATCTTGCTCAGATTAACGAGCATAATAAAATGACAGTTACAGAAATTCCACAAAAGACTCCCCAAGAAACTAAATCGTACCTCAAAGCTCAGCTCTGCTAGACTGGGAAGGCAGCACTGATGTTACAACTACCTCATCACCTGCTGTACAAAGAGAGAGACTAAGGCAAGGGGGAGCAGAGTTATCTCAACAAGCATTTTACAAGGACTCTCAAGAGACATGTAACCCAGGGTTAAAGGCTATGTCTCTGAATATTGATGAGGACAGAAGTTTGCATCACATAATTCCAACAGGAATCAACTATCATCAAGCTAAAAGCATACCATAAAACTGCAGAAGAATGGGTTATCAGATTCATGGGAGAAATGAGATTTAGAGGGGATACCAGTTAGTAAACGCTGACCTCCCTAATCATTCACCTGGCTTAATTTGTACCATTCCTACCCTAATGTCTGTGGTGTCTGACAGCTGATGGGGCCATGACATTATCTGTGTATTTTGAACTACACTGCTAAGCAAACAGAGAATGCAGAATCTCAGCTTAATATTATCTCTGTTTAATGCTATGAGGATATGAACACTTCTTTGCCTTCCATTTCACACCTTTGCCAATAGACTGTTTGAAGTAAAACACAATCCAAAAATATCTGCACTTCTAAACTAGGCAAATGTGGAATAGCTAACACTAACACTGTCAAATATGGACCACGCCCACCCAGTTAAAGGAAAGTTGCCACTGCCAGTGCTATAGTTAAAAGCAAAGCTCTGCTATAATTTAGTAGAGGTCTGTCTCCCTGGAGATATTTCTTAACTGGTTCATTCAGGCATGAGCAAACACAGATCTAGGTCATGAGACTGTCACAGTCTAAAAGCCTGCATGTGCACATGCTAGTATAGGCAAAGCTACATATTTTTATACTAAATTACCTTTGTAAGAATATCCAGTGGGACAAACGTTCTCTATTCTTTTCAGTACTCCCACCACCTACCTGCTGGCATAGGGCACCAGCAAAACAGGACACATTAAATTTTCTGTTGTTCATGATGGTTGAACATCTAATTCTATTGCAACATACCAAATACTTGTTTAGTGGACTGGTGCCTGGTAAGACCTCCTTAAGCAGTAGGCACTCAAAAATATAAACCCGGTTGTACTGATAGCTACATCTGATATTTCCAAAATTATGAATGCAAATGAAAGTGTCATCCTTCAAAATCAAGGATGATGGAACCACAAGGCAGGCAAGCAGGCAGATGATTGCACAGGCACAGAGGGTAACAACACACACAAACTCACAATGGCACTTAAACTACTTCATCTTTGCTGCTGTTGGCATCTTATGTGCTTATCATATAGAAGGTCACACTGCTGCTTTCCAAGGAAGATCGCCCTCTCTTTAGTGCTCCATTGCACTCTATTTGTAACTGATTTATACTACAATGCTCTCAAAGGTGCTTAAGGGGTGCTATTAATATGCTTTCCTAGAACACTAGGCTGACTCCCCACCAGAACATTGTATAGGAGCTGAAGGATCATCTGTGTGTTGTATGCCTGAAACATACGTCTGTATGTCATAGCAAGGCCTTCATCATCAACTCATTGATGGATAAGACACTGAAGATGTCATCACTGGTCAGCTGCTTTGCCGTTCCACTGAGAACAGTAGAGAGGTGCTTCAGGGACAACTATCACTGATGTGCAAATATCACACTTGTGAACACTGGACTGGAAGTTGTGTCTTGTCAGTAAGTTTAGAAGTGAGCAGTATGCACTCTTCTGGTGACCAGAAAGGGTGGAAAAAGAAATTCTCAATTTCCCTCTAATTAGCTCACAGATGAAGGCAGGAGCAGTCAACCAATAGATTAAAAGTTGATGTTCTAAATGGGCAATGAGTACAAAGATATCAGCTTAGGGGAGTCCAAAAGTAGCCTGACAACCTCAGGAACCGCATGCTTTCTGGGGTGACTAGGCAGAACTCTTGAAGCTTGAACAAGCGAGCAAAAAAAGTATAATCCTTCCTTCCATCAGTTATAATACAAGGAACTTAACACTGTACAGCACAAAACATTGTTTATTCTCTGTTTTTAAATGTGCATGGACAATTAAAATGCAAGACCTCTTACGTGTCCCCCGACCCCAAGAAAAGCCCTGCTCAGCCACAATGCCTGTATATGCACTCCACACATTCTGATAAGCAAGATTATAGTTAAAACCTTCAAGAATCTCAGGAAAAATTCACAGCATTTATCTGTAGCATGCAATACCAAATCTTAAAAACAAATCACTTGAAAACCAGTAAAATGAAGGTGAACTAGGGCAAGCTTTGAAAGGCTACTGTGAAAGTAGGCTTTAATCATTAGTAAGCATTAATCATGCCATTCTCAGTTGTTCAAACGTTATAGTTGTACAGGAACAGCACCTATTTTGCTAAGAACGCAGCAAGGAAATAGCCTCAAGCAGAATTATGTAAGAGACCAAAATATTTGAGTCTGCTTAAGAGTTGTTTATAGGACAGTCAGCTTATTAGCAATTCAACTACAGTTTGCTTTTTAAGTCAAAAGGCATATTTGCAAAATAACTTGCTTGAATGTATCTTCAAAAGGAAGTATGAATTACAAGGGACTACAGGAGGAATGTCATTGTTCCAAACAGAGCTGAAACAGCTTTTAGATAACAGAAGCAAAGAGCTTGACTGGAACTAGTTGTAACATAGAAGTCATTATCCTCAGGAGTAGGAGCTTCCAATATGGCAGTCAATGACTAAACTCTGAAGAGGCCTTCCAGGCTTTTGTTCTTACTTTGCAAGAACACTGCAGGAGAAAGCTGAAAACAGGGAACACGAGTTTCTGCAGAAATCAGAAGTGAATCAACATCCTTTTGCTAGGTTCCTCCCCAAATGAAGTGTTTCTGTTGCACAGATGAGCCCTTTTAAGGGAATCCTTGGGAGGATGGTAATAAAGATTTCATGGATGCTAGGAGTATCATTAAAACAGTATCTGAGATACAGAAGGCATTTCTGTTTGGTGGGGTTTTGTTTGGTTTGAGTTTGGGTTGGTTTTGTTTTGGCTTTTTTTGAGGGGTTTGTTGTTGTTGCGGGTTTGCTTTATTTTTTTAAACTGAAGAGAACTGTTTGTAAGGTTAACCTAGGTCCATCACAAAAGCTGCAACTTGCTTAAAGTGGGATATATACTTATACAGCTTCAAATATATTTTCTGATTTCTGGCAATTTAAGAGTGTCCTGGTTTCACCTAGGATAGTTAATTTTCTTCCTAGTAGCTGGCATAGTGCTGTGTTTTGGATTTAGTATGAGAAGAATGCTGATAACACACTGATGTTATAGTTTTTGCTAGGTAGAGTTTACTCTAAGTCAAGGACTTTTCAGCTTCCCATGCTCTGCCAGGTGCACAAGAAGCTGGGAGGGGGCACAGCCAGGACAGCTGACCCAAACTGGCCAAAGGGCTATTCCATACCATATGACGTCATGCTCAGTATATAAACTGGGGGGAGTTGGCCGCGGGGCAGCGACTGCTGCTCGGGGACTGGCTGGGCATCAGTCGGCAGGTGGTGAGCGATTACATTGTGCGTCACTTATTTTATATATCCTATTATCATTATTATTATTATTTTCTCTCCCTCTGCTGTCTTATTAAACGGCCTTTATCTCAACCCACGGGCTTTACTTTTTTTTTCCTGATTCTCGCCCCCATCCCACTGGGGGGGGTGGGGGTGAGAAAGCAGCTGTGTGGTGCTTAGTTGTGTGTTTAGTTGCCAACTGGGGTTAAACCACAACAAAGAGCATATAGGTAAATTGTAGGATAAGAAGCATAAACAAAGATTATAAATACTTTCTTTTCTGTGGAAGAGTTAAGCTGATATGAAACTGACTTTCCAAAGCAGCAGATTTGAGTATTTGAAGCATTTCACCACAGATTCTAAATCACACTAACAATAGCAATAGGCTGAACTACCAAGTGGGCTGTTAAACCCAGGCTTGCGCAGTTCTGTGTATTCACACTATTTTCAACTGCTGAAATGCTATCATGTTTTGAAGGACAAATTTTTAAGCTTTTATGTCTAGGTTTACAATCTTTGAGCACACTCGCTTCAATGCTTTTTTTCACTGAATTAATTCAAAGCCACCACTCAAAGTTCTGAACTATGCCTGCCATTTCTTGGCAACTGCCCCAAAGTAGGATGTAATAAACCACTCAGAGCTGTAAATTTAGTCATTAAATGACACAGCTAGGATATGACCTCTTGGGTTCACCTACCATGGTCTAAATATTACTCTGCATTTCCTCATTTTTTGTTTTAAAGTGACATGCGTAGGTAGAGTTTAGAATACGTTATGAGTTTTGTACAGTAATGTACTCTGTCCATTCAAAAGAAAATCAAGGAATCTTTTTCTTCAGGTACAGAAACAGTATTGCTAAGTTCCAGATAAAAGTGTCATGGTAAATCATACAAGGATTCTTCTGTTGCTTTCCTCCCACCCTCATGAACATCACCTGTTGCCTCCCTGGAACTTTTTGATCATTTTCTTCAAGGACAGTGGTGGTCAACAGTTACTTCATACATGTTCCACTTAGGGAACATAAAGGCAACTAATGGTCTGCTCAAGTTTCTTACAAGCTTTATAAACAACGTTCTTTATTCATTATGGAAGCTGAACTACTGAATAAAATAAAATCCACTTAGCTACTGAAATCACTGAAATAAATCCATACTGATGATTTTGATCAGCATCAGCATCCAGAATTAGATGGGGTAGACAAGTCTTCAGAAACAGCTTTGCTCCGCAGAACAAGAAAATTAGTGAGGCTCAAGTAAAATTATTTTTTGCCAGTTCTGTGATGGGGTTTATGCAGAATAGTTCTCTGCTCTCATTGATCTGATCTGAAATGGTGGACTTAACAGGCACTGAAATTGCTTTCAGTAGGTTTTGATCCATTTACCCCCACAATCAGTTAACAGAAACATTTAAAACAGTTCACTAAAATAGGAAGTGAGGCAGGAAAAAAAGTAAACATTTATAAAATGTTATTTGAATGAATGCAACTGTAGTCTAGCAAGTCAGCATTCCACCTATTAAGTAAGCTCAGAAGAACTTGAAGGAGGACTACACAGAACTGATAGTCATGCTGACAACCAAAACATCATCTCGACGATGAACTTCACCTGCTCATCGAGAATCTTCACAAACTGAGGAGGAAGGAGAAGGGATTCCTCACTTGGAAAAGCATTATTTCTTGCAGGCCCATTTGGAAAGCAGGATGCTCGGTAAAGAGCTCAGTCATTTAGTGAAAATTTAGGTTGACAGCTTAGAGACTGATTGTCATTTATATTAAGCAAAGCATGGCAAAGCAGGTCCCAGTCAGCAAGTTATAGCTACTCTCCAGGCAAGCTAACTCAAATTTTCTATGTTCAAGTACACAGAGTGCACTAAAATTCATTCTATGTTAAAACAGCCATATACAGAAAGATGAAGTGCATTTTAAAACTGTATGGTTCAATATAAATCCAAGTGCTTGAACTACCATTTTTATTTAAACCTTCAGTATCTACTGAGCTGTCAGGAATACAAATGATAGCAAAATCACTGTCATAGGAAAAATTAACTTTCATAGTGTCTTTTGTCCTAAGATGGTGATTTTTAAAAAAGAAAAAAAAAAAATCAAATAAAAATGCAGCTAAGGGGACACTGAATGTTATCTGTCTGTCGTCTGTCTTTCCCACCAGGATATAAATCCAGGACTTGTCATATCAGTACAAACCCCTCCCATCCCAAACGTTCAGCATGCAACATAACACTGACTTCCATAATACACTACATCTGTATAAATATAAACCAGCATCAGATACCATTATGTGCCTTTTGTACAGGTCAAATACTTATTACAGTTACAATAATAAAATATTGGTCCAAAAGTAAAGAGGAACATATTCTGCTGATAGCCCACTGTGAAAAGTCAATTAATAGAAACTAAAGAATAGGTAAGTATGTGCAGTAAAGACAAAATCTTAGGTTTTACTCTAAGGTAAATATGGTATGGTCATTCAAGAAGCTACTACATGCTAATACAGGATTAAATAAAATCATAATTAAGAATTAGACAGCATTAGAAAGCATGTAAGAAGCCATATCGTACAGTCAACTATAAAAGGATTGAATTACTAATGTTTCTAATACTTTAGGTATTTGATTCTCTGACCTGTACATATAACACTTTATAGTCATTTTTTGCTTTAGTATTTAGGCACCTCTTACTGTGAATAACATCAAGTATTATTGTTGTTCTTCCAACAACTATCAGACATTTTAGATTTAAACTTGTTGTGTAAACAGAACTCTGCTGCCATCATGGACATCTCTCCTTGAAACAGAATGAAACACAGAACAAAGGAAACATGAGTAAAATTACCCAGCTGACACTAAGCCCAAATTAGGGTAAGACAAAAAAAGCCCAAAGGTTAAAACTGCAAAAGAGTCAACATCAACCTAACAACCAAGCTGGCATTAGTACTTTAACAGAATTTGCTGCAAGCAACATAATTCCCTGTTGGATTCCTAACATGAACCACAGAACATATGGTTATGGACCTGGAGTCAAAATGGGAAAAAAACCACTAGGTGCTTCCCACAGACACTTTTCAGACTCAGAGATACGTTTTTGGTGTCACTTACACAGACTGTTACCAGTGTTGAAATTTAACACAAATTCTCCCTGCAAAAACAATTGGACAAGAATGGTGATCCTACTGACTCAACCCAATGCAACTTTTTTCTGCACAAAATGTTATTGAAGAGGCCTCAGACAGGAGTCACAGCATGGAGTTTTTAGCAAAAAAGGTACATGACAATTCACTGGAAAGGATTGGCCAAAGAGACACTTCCAAAAACAATCTTGAAAAGACATTAAGTGAATAATGTAAACTATTATATACGATTCCTCTCTGCATCTTTCAATACCACTTGTTGGAACTTCCATGAAGAGGCAGGTTGTCCAGGATCAAATGGTCAAGCAAGTCCACCAGAACAATTCACTAACAGCATTTCTTCAACATTTGCTTTACATAGCTATATCCATTGGAACCACCCCACAGGTTGCCAAGCTGATTCTTGAAACAAAGCGTGGGTTGCTAGAAGCCAAGACACTGGACACTTTGCTTAAGATCAATTAGAATACCTGTGAATGTGAAATGTTTTTCAAAAACGAACTATTACTCTCTTACTCCCCCACAGCAATCAGACTACATCAGGTTTCAAAAAAAAAAAAAAGAACACAAAAGAAATATGAACTAAACCAATCCATATCAAGTCAAACAGCTTAACAGCTTTTTTTTTCCCCCCCATTAGCATCATGTAGTTCACTACAGTGAATACTTCAGCACACTTTTCTTTCTGCCTAATAATATTTATTGGAGAATTCAAAACAAAGCTAATCACTATTTGAATCTAAACTATAATTAATTCAGTTATGTTTCTACCTCTTAAATACTATGGTCTCAATCACATCTACTGTAGTATTATCCAGACAATTTTTGCTCATAAGCAATCACAATTTGGAATCAATATGAGATTAACAAAATTTCTGTATAAATCATCATTCTTTATCAATTTTCATGTCATGGAGATAAGAAGATTTACAGAAAAATAGTAAAAATCAACAAAATGTTTGCATGTCAGCGCAGCAGATCATACAATCTCCTTCCAACACGTTTAAATAGCTACTAAAAAAGCTTTTTCTGCTCTTCCAACCTCCATCACCTACTTGAGATTTACTATGAATGCAGCTACCAATCATAGTTCACAATATCTAGAATACCAATGGATATGCAGATGGTATTGCAGCAAGCTTGAATGAGCTTAGTACGTGCTCCTTTCATTTACTAATGCTAGCAATTGAACAGAGGAGGAAGAAGGGAAGAAAAACCATGGTGTCTCAATACTTAACCATTTCATGCCATCTCAAAGGGTGAATGCTAGTTGTAATGATTTTTTTTAAACATCAGGTTTCTGGTAGAGATGTTGGGCTTCTCTGTGCTTTTTGATTACTTTTTTTTTTTTTTAAATAAGAACACTTTTTCAACAGAAGAAAGAAACAGGGAATGGCTAGTCAGAAGAACTTTGAGTAAAACATGTAGAGGGGTAAAGAGAAAAAAAGTGTAGCCGAGGAAAGGAACAAGATCTATAGTAGTAGACTGCAGAAGGCTCAGCTACTACCAGAATCACCAACGTTAATGAAGACAGAAAAGCTGAGTGAGGACAGTGCACTTGCACCTCTCAAATTAACATCTCTGACACAGTCACAAAACAGAGACTGAGACACATGAGAAAAGCTAATGTACATTAGATTGAATGTTTCAAGCAAGCACCACAGCATTCATTTCACTCCAGCTTTAAGAGTACTCCATACCCACAAGGTAAAAAGCTCACAACTACTGGATAAGGAAGGGAGGAAATTGCAGGTTGGTGTAATCCTTCTGAAAATTTCTGAACGTGTCTAAGCTTGAGAAAAACCTAAATCTCTAAAGAGACTGGGATCGAACCCCAAAGCAGCTGCTACTCCTACAACAGAGACAGAAAGGAAGAGAGCATAAAACACTGCTGAACTTTTATCAGAGTTTAACAGTGTGCGCAAACATTATATGTCAATTAGATTATACTTAGCCTAGCACACTGCCAACTCTGTGCTAATCTAAGGTCAAACCTCCTCCTACATCAAATGTGCTCAGAAAGAGACTCTGGCTCTTACTTTAAGAGACTCTTAAAGAGTCTCTTACAAAGAGACTCTTTGATCTTACTGAAAGATCAAAGTCAAATTGGCAGAATTCAAATGGTTGAGCCTGAATTCAGATATTCCATTATTTTTCTTAGCAAAGCCTGTTTCAGGATGTACCTAAACCTGAGTGCATTCTCCACAGAAACCCTCCCTCCAGAAAATTCAGTTTCTTAAGTCAGAATAAAATGACCTACCAGGACCTATTCCACCTCAGCTCAGCTGACAGTCAACAGCATCAACGGAGAATGCAGTTTAGCGGGGAAATTCATAGATCAAACAGGACCACAAAGGAATCAACACCATCTTGGACGATTACACGACTCCTATTTCATTCCAATATTCTGCACTACATACAGCTTCCTAAAAGATTTAAGCCACCACCCTTTGCAATGTACACAAAAAGACCAGAGGACAATAAAAAAAGCTACTGCATCAAAGGAGAGGAGCTTGTTTTCCAAGTGCAGGTGGAAAAAATAATCTGTCATTGTCACTGCTTCTATTGACTATAGCCAGCAGCAAATGGGAAATCAACCTGAGGTCCAATTTACAACTACAGATATCATTTCCTACCTAAAGACATGAGATTCCAGCTAGGGCTTCCACTTGTTTCAGCCGAGATCAACCTTTGACAGTTATCATTTTGGCTACCTAGGAGATACTTACTGAGTAGCCCCCTCCAAGACTAAAGATTTTTTACTTAATGGCTATTTAGGTGGGAATCATAGGAATGTCTTAAACGCAGATGGTCAGAAGTGTTTGAAGTAGTCCTGCAATTCACGCAACTGAGCTGCAAATCGGGGACAGACACTGACTTATTCTCCCTGTAGGGTTTCTACCTGCAAACAGATTTTCCATTAAAAAAGGTCTTATGCTAATGAAGGCTACAGTAAGTAGGGCAACAAGATTTCCCAGTTGGAAATGTCACAGATTCAATGATTCTAAATACACAGTCTGAAAAGACCTCCTTCTCAGACCACATCCTTAAAGGGAAAAATCACAACAAAATGACTTTATGGTAACTTATTTAAAAGACCTATAAGCAACAGCTGAACATGTCTTTTTCACTCCAATATATTGCAATTCATGTTTCTTATTTCCCAGCTTCAGTGGAGAGTTTAGTGTTAAATTCTGCAGACAACATCACACAGCCAAATTGATTTAGTTTTCATTTTTATATACTTTCTAGGGTGTTCCCAGCTCTTACTCCTGTGCCAAAGCTTTCATTTTTACTGCTGACTTCCACAGTGACTTTCAGGCACTTCCAAAAATAAATCCATGAAAGACAAGACAGAAAATAAGACAACACTTGGATAAATAACAACATAGGGGACAGCTGTGCAGGGAGATTCATTCTTTCCATCACTGTGTAAAACCTCTCCAACCCCCAGTAGGTACAGAATCATGGAATTCTGTTTGTCACAATGTATTGGGTTTGCGTGGCAAGGCTTTGGAAGCGGGGGGGCTACAGCGGTAGCTTCTGTGAGAAGCTGCTAGAGGCTTCCCCTATGTTCGATAGAGCCAATGCCAGCTGGCTCCAAGACAGACCGGCCGCTGGCCAAGGCTGAGCCAATCAGTGACAGTGGTGGCACCTCTGTGATAACATATTTAAGAAGGAGGGGAAAAAAAAAACACCGGGACACAAACTGCAGCTGGAGTGAAGAGTGAGAATATGTGAGAGGAACAACCCTGCAGGCAGCAAGGTCAGTGAAGAAGGAGGGGGAGGAGGCGCTCCAGGCGGCAAAGCAGAGATTCCCCTGCAGCCCATGGTGAAGAGCATGGTGAGGCAGGCTGTCCCCCTGCAGCCCATGGAGGTCCACAGTGGAGCAGATATCCTCCTGCAGCCTGTGGAGGACCCCATGCCGGAGCAGGTGGATGTGCCCAAAGGAGGCTGTGACCCTACGGGAAGCCCACACTGGAGCAGGCTCCTGGCAGGACCTGTGGACCCATGGAGAGAGAGGATCCCACGCTGGAGCAGGTTTGCTGGCAGGACTTGTGACCCCGTGGGGGACCCACGCTGGAGCAGTCTGCTCCTGAAGGATGGCACCCTGTGGAAGGGACCCACGCTGGAGCAGTTCATGAAGAACTGCAGCCCGTGGGAAGGACCCGTGTTGGAGAATTTTGTGGAGGACTGTCTCCCATGGGAGGGACCCCACGCTGGAGCAGGGGAAGAGTGTGAGGAGTTCTCCCCTGGAGGAGGAAGGAGCAGCAGAGACAGCATGTGATGAACTGACTGCAACCCCCATTCCCCGTCCCCCTGCGCCGCTTGGAGGGGGAGGAGGTAGAGAAAATCGGGAGTAAAGTTAAGCCCAGGAAGAAGGGCAGGGTGGGGGGAAGGTGTTTTAAGATTTGGTTTTATTTCTCATTATCCTGCTCTGATTCGACTGGTAATAAATTAAACAGATTTTCCCCAAGTCGAGTCTGTTTTGCCCATGACAGTAATTGCTGAGTGGTCTCCCTGTCCTTATCTCGACTCATGAGCTTTTTGCTATATTTTCTCTCCCCTGTCCACTTGAGAAGGGGAGTGATAGAGTTGCTTTGGTGGGCACCTGGCATTCAGCCAGGGTCAACCCACCACACATGAGATGTAGGCTCCACTTGCCACGCAGCAAACCGGCCTTGTCTGGAACCAGCACTTCTCTTCTGAGAAATAGAAGACTGTTCACAAGGTGCTGATGTCGTGCATTAAGTTTTCTGTTAATTTTCTTTTAAGTGTTTAAATGAGTTTTGAAAACAATTCCTGGCTTAAAGGAACAGTAAGACTTACTAAGCAGCTACTAATGTTGTGAAAATTCAACAGAGTTATAAAACTGTATTTAAAACTAGAGTATGTTATAACATCATTCCCCTAACTTCATACTATAAAAACACAAGGAGGGATGTATTTCTAAACAGAAATCCCTATCCATCCTTATCTGATCTCATTAAGGTTATCTTCTGCACACAGTGCAAAGCACTGGATGTTTTCAAGCACACTATTTCTGCAGCAAACAAAGCACAATGTATATGGGCAAGAGGTTATGTCAATACTTAATAAAGATCTGTTAACTATTTTGGTATCTATTACCACCTGCAAAGAAACAAATAAACCACAACTGTAGAAACACATAGCATGTTCACAATCAAACTATTAGACAACTCAGCTTTATTTTTAAAAACACACGTGTTGGTAAAAAGGTATTAAAGTGACTGACATGGTAAATAACATGCTTAATGATACACCAAGCCTCAATTTTAGAAGTACTACTTGGCTTTGATATACTATTTATATTTTTAGGTGTGTGCATACAAACACACTAGTGTTACATAAATACAGCATATTTGTGTGTGCATGTATGATACAAGCACATGCACACATACATGCCTAAAAATCATCATGGCTTTTAAGCATTGCATATCATTGAGAAAGTTTCCAGCTGAAAAGGGACTGAAAAGAATACACAACTCCCTAATACGCTGTCCAGTGCAATGACTGCACTCAAGGTCAAAGCCCTCCTCCTACTCTTCCTCCCTCCACTATCATGACTGACTGAATGGCTGACTACTTTAGCTGTAAATTTAAAGACCTCAGCGACACACATCAATCATTTAAAATATAACCTCTTTATAGTTACTGCAGGCTCAGCATCGTTAATCGACTCCAGTTGCAATGGAATGCTCATTGGATTGCTTATATTGAATTATATATTTACAGTCTGATTAATAATGCAATACTTCAAAAATTTGAAGTAATCCTATCTGTGGACTAGCAATAGAAGGATATTCGATGGAAAAAATATTCGATGGAAAAATTTGAAATAAAACTTCAGTATAATTGCCAATACTAGTGGCATTACGCCACTGGTTTTTTTGGAGGGGCAGGGGGCTACTACCACAGTTAATAAAAGAAATGCCATGAATCACTGATTTTTACAAGATATTTATCTAAACATATTTAGATTTAAGCATTGTGCTAAATCTTACATTATGTACCTGAATGTTGTACAGCGTTCACACAGCATTACACAATTTAAACTTACACTAGAATTCTTATGCATAAACATGAGATTAATTGACCTACTTTTTCAAGCCCTCCACATCCCTCTTCCTCTTACAGAAATGTTCCATTATAGGGAAAAGTCCTTTTATACTGTTGTATTGTATTTGCTTGTGCAACTCCAATCTAAGATGTACCTTACCGTAAGAACCAGGCAAGACAGAAGTGGAATGTTTTCTTGTGTAACACTTTTCTTGCTTACTACAACCTAACCCCACACCATTATTTCCCAATCCACTCCATATTTTGCATTAAAACATCAAATAGATTTCTTCACAGTTCCAAGCTCTATTTACATCCTATTCTCTTGGTATAAAATATACACTTAATTCAAAATGGGGGGGAAAGCACCAAAATACTGAAATTAAATATTGAAAAATCACCAAGCAAGCCAGGTATTAAAAACAGGAATCTATCCAGCTTTGGCAGGAATTTCAGATTTATTGGGGTTTCCTACTTGCTTATTACATGCTGTGTCACAACTGTTCTCCACTGGCGTGCCTGTTTCTTGTGTAAAGTGTGCTACAGCAGTTGCTTTAAGTGCAACTTCAATGTTTAAGTGACACTATTAACAAAACCTGAAAGTAACACCTTGTTTAGGGTTTAGGACACTGTTCAGGGAAAGGGATTTGGATGCTGCCATTGATTTTCCTAGATCATCTCCCCCCCGAGAGTCTCTGCTTCCCCACCCATTCTTTGTCAGAACCAGCACAGGCCTTCCACAATGCCTTCTTCCACTAGGCATTTACCCAATGCTTTTCTTGAAGTATGTGAAACTCTTTAAATTACTTATGAGTTTCTCACAGTCAAGAAGACCGTTATGTTTTGCTGAGCCTCAATAACCTTAACACTGGAAATTTAGGAGAGTTGAATGGGAAATTTCAAAGAGAAGTTAGTTATGCACTGCTATTTTAATGAAAGTAACAAGATTAAACATGATTTTTCATTCAACCTGAAGAAAGCTAGAAAACTTCACCTGATTGTTTATTCCCCCTAAATAATGGCATCACTAAGAAGCTGTAATTTCTTGTTTGGATCACATACAAAAAAGATAAAGATGTCTCAGAATAAGTAATTTTAACAATAAACCAATTTACTGTATTATCACTTGAGCAAATTCTTCCAGTGATGATACAGCAATTCAGAAAGTAGTCATTCAATAGCCTTTTGACCATTTTCATCTTTTGTCCATGTGTTCCCTGAATTAAAATCGTACACATCAGCACGTTCTTGTACTTACAAACTCCACAAAGCCTTTTTTGAGAGTTTTAGTCCACAGAACAGAAGCAAAGTAGATTAAAAAGCTTTCCATCTTGGGGTGATGATTTTGAACATTCAACACATACAGTACATGGAAATCCCCTTGATCCAGTGATTGAGGTTGGGGACTTAAAACCAGCTCACCATCGGTGATAAAGTGGTTTACAAAGACTACAGTTGCTGCACAACAGAAAAGGGTGACTAACTTAAACTACCCTCCATGCACCACCACCACCACAAAAATCCAAACCAAACAAAAACTAAGAATGAAAAGAGCAACACTTGAGAATTCTTGCAGCACACAACCTAATTCTGATCTGCTTGCCCTATGTGACTGTGACGGCTGCAGCAGAAGTTATATGCTGACACACAGTATTTATCTTTGGAATAAGTCCATAAGCATTTTGTGCGTCATGGTAGCAGTATTGCCTTAAAGTTATACAACTATCACCACCATTAAAATAACATATATGGTAAAACATACTAAAATGAATGCGACTTCATTTTCTTCTATTTCATAAAAGGAAACAGCATATTGTGGTGAGCTAAGCCGTTCCTTACTATTCATATTCTTCACCGGCAGTGATTCTACTAGTGACTATGGTTACTTTCTGCTACTACTGGGATATTGTTTCATCAGCTAACCAAGATCCCATCTGAATAGGTCACTGAATTTCTTGAGTACAAGTTTATTCTCCTACCATTCACTTACATATGCAACAGCCAGGAGCACTGACATATTGCCAACAAAAAGGAGTAAAATCATTGTGGACTATGATAGATTCATTCCTGAATCAGGCCAGCATGAATGAATTGAAAATGTTTCCTGGGGAAAATTTCCTTTCACAGTTAAGAAACCAATAATATTCCCAAATGCACCTGTTTTGTCCGATTAGTAAGTAGTCGCCAATCCAGTTCAATCAGTTGTACAGCCAGACATAATTAGTCTAACTACATGAAGAGATAATACTTTTTTTAAAATTTCTAAAATCAAAAGCTAATTAAGATCTTTAGCCATGTTATTTGATACCACAATTGATAACAGTGATCTGACAGCAGCATCAGTGAAATGAGGAAAAACAGAGACATTGCAAGAGAGGACTTAATGCAGCGTTAATTCTTAAATATACAATAGTTAAAAGGTTCTTGCTGACAGGCTTGATTGTAAGAATGCTCTATAAATATTTAGCTCTAACTGTATAATAACAACAACAAAACAGTGTTGCTAACCAGCTAGCCTTAAGATTTGCACCTATGATGAAACGTGTATCCTAAATAACTATTTACTCTTTAGTGATTTTACTTCATTTAACCTTGCCCTTAGACATATCTGATGTAAACTGACATGCTGCTTTAATTATAGGCTGCTTTGAAAGTTCACTAAAGACATTTTTCAAACTTGGAGAGTAGCTGGACAAAATTCCATTAGCGACCTCTTAGTATTACAAGCACCATTTCCAGATGAGCAGTCAAAGCCAGAGACACATATAGAACAGTAATGTGTATAAGGTCAAAACAACTCCAACAGATTAAGAATCTGGAGAAAGATTTATCAACATTTCGCCCAAAGCCAGTTTTACCACTTCGTGACATTCTTGTCTCTAAGCATTACAGTATAGAAATGGTAACGTACCTGTGAAGTTATTCTAGTAATGATTTTTCCTTGTTCTTTTTGCCACCTCTCTTCATGTATTAAGATGAAACAAAGTTAAGTCATCTTCTGAGCTATTTGTTCTCATACCAGTGAAAGGCACGGCCCTTTTTCCTAAGCCTTAGAGAACTCATTCATTATATGATCATGTTCTCCAGTCTCCCTGGAAACTATTTAAAAATAGTCAACAGCTGTAATAGTCAGGTTAGTCTCCTGGCTGTTAATTGGAATGTTTACTTGGAGCTTCAATACTCATGCATCACATTTATTTTTCAGCTTGATTTCTCTCTTCACAAACACAGCCACAGCTGTATAAATTTCATGCATTCTCTAAAGAAAATATTACACTAATATATATAGGCAGGAGATAAAAGTTTTTAGTTACTGTAGGGGGGTTTTATGTCATTATATGCTTAACAAGGAAAATTAAACAGAACCTTACCTAAAAATTAAACTTCATTTAATAGAAAATAAGCTTGTCTGAAAGTACTGCTTGACCATGTGGAATGCTTCCAGTAACCAGGTCTGTAACACAAGATACAAACAAGTTACTTTCTTATCCCCAGTCCATTAATTTCTAGTTTTAAAGTACCTTCTGCCAACACACTGGAAAGGAAGCAACTCAGGAAGTTTTAAGTTTCCTTTTCTCTTTGGGAGTCGGAATTTGCACTGCCAAAAAGAATAGCTTTAAGCTCAAGAAAATAAAATTCAATCCAGGCTTTCAAATTACTCACACTTAAAAGCTCATAATAAATGAACTCTGAGTTTATACAGGTAAATACCTTGAAATTGTCTAGTCACTTAACAAAAAACCTGCAGCACAAGTCTGGGTGTTAACATAAATTAAACAATCCCATTGACTTCTCAAAGACCTCTATTTTGCATTAAGTGTGCTTTTCTACAGTTTACGGTCTCTGTGTGGAGTAACTTAGTAGAAACAGCGCAGCACAAGCCTCTCCAGGCAATTTCCCTTCACAGTGAACCCCCTTCTGAGAGTATTATTGCAGGAAAATAAACACAGAATTAATAGTTCTGTTTTTTTCTTAAAACATGACAGAAACTCTATTTCAAGGTTTTGGTTGTTTTGAGGAGGTGGGCTTTGTTGTTTGGGCATTTTTAGGCTTTGTTTTTCAGACTTTGTTTTCTCCCCCACCCCGCCCCGGATTCTTAGGATCATTTGTTAGTTTTTACCTAAAGAGAAGCTAATATATAGCATACAGGTTTAATACTCATCTCACGAAGATGGACAAATCGGTTTGAACACCAAAATAAATTGCAATTTATCAGTTCCTCCCCTCCAACCCCCACAGCGCTATCAAATAAACACCACCTTCTCTTCAAGTATCTCAAAGTTTACAAGACTGATCACGTTTCCAGGCTCAGTAATATGTCTGGACAAATAGAAGATGGCCTAGATCTTGCTGCTAGCAAAGGCCTGTGTATGCTCTGTGTGTGCAGACTGTAGTTATGGAAGGCTTTTATCCCACTTTTAGATCTCCTGGAGCACTCTCTCACTGCAACCAAAAAGTTCACATGAAGTTCTGATCCACCACTATCCACCAGCTATCCAGATTTGAAACTAGTTTATGTATCAATTCAGAAAGACCAGGAAGTTAAATAATAAAGTTACACATGTATACAGCTACATAACAAGGAATGCCTCTTGGCTGAGAAAAGCCTACAGCAACAAAAGAATTCTTGGAAATTTTAACCAACCAAAGCTGGCAAAAAAATTTCCAGTAGAATAAATTAATGATAGGATGTTTTTCTTGTCTAGGTTGGTTAGAAAAGTGATTTTTTTTTTCCTTCCAGTGGACTTTTAAGTAACATCAGCTCTATACCAACACAACTATTAACTGCAGGTTAACAGATTTACTGCAGGTCAGAGTAAATGCAGTCTACATTAGGACAATTATTTCAGCATCCAATGGATCACCTGCACCTCCGTTAAAATTGGCATTGTAGTTGTTTGCTACTTTGAAATTTAGACTCCTAATCCACACTCATTCAACTTTTCAATGCCTATCAAGTCTCCAGTAACGCACAAAGAATGTACAATTAAGTTTTAATTAAAGGTGTGCCACCATCCTGCACCTCATGGATTTTCTGCTAAAATTTAAGGTCAGGATAAAAGCAAGTTCAGTACACAGAATGTCTGCATATCTAATGCATTCCCTTAGGTGGCTATATCAGCGTATAAGGGATTTATCTGTAATGCAAGTATTTGTATTACAGTAACATGCCAAAGTCCTGTTCAATACAGCCCATGAATTTGCCAGCCATCCCCTACTTCCTGGAAGCCACTATTTACTTCTCCATACTTGCACATATTTTAAATTTCTAAAGTTTGTTTCAAATGCAGTTGTGAAGTATTTTAGTCAGTTGCAACATTGCTACCTTTCTTCATTTTCACTCCTTTGCTGACAAAGACATCAGAAGCCTTTTCAAATCCCCAAGTTCTGAGAGCACCAAGTACTAGCTGGAAGCATCTTCACCTCTACTTAGAGCCTTCATCAATTACGGCTGACACTTACTGGACTTTTATCAAAAAATGAATGTCTGAAGAACGTACCACATCTAGGGGACAACAAAACCTGACATAGCAGAGAATGAAGTGACCATCCCAGTATTGCTTCTTTCTAGTCATACCTGACAAAGGTCCCCAAATAAATTTTCCGATTCAATACACGCTGTTCATTTACCATCATTGTGATTCAAATGGTTGGGAAACTGCTTTGAAACCTGCTCTTTTCAGATGCAGTTCTATAGCAGAATTGTTGCTAAAAAAAAAAATCATCTCTTGTTTTCAAGCTATAAACCAAATATGGTGAACTAGAAATTTATTTTTCCGTAGTTTATCAGGAGGGTCTATCTACTCACATAAGTGTTAACCAGAAATGTGACTGGGAAGGAAGAAGGTGAAGGAACTGCTCTCTTAACATTTTACCATCAAGGGAATGAACAAAACAAGGCAATTGCACATACTACCAGAGCAACCTAATGAGTAGAATACCATGTTTCAGAATTACAACTTCATTTAAAATAGTAGATTTTCAGTTATCTGAATATTTAACAGTAGAAAAATGAATGTACCTTGTGGAGTCTGAGAAAAACAAAAACTGCTTATACTATGTTACATTTTAAGACTAGCTTAAACAAATGCGGCTGTGGAAACAACGTTCATTTTCAAGTGGGTTAATTACTGCTGAAGTAGCCGTATATTTTTTCACTTACCAATTGGAGCTAAAGAAAGCCTAAAAACTATTAATCACTGTTTGTTTATTCTATTGTCCTCACTTCCTGGAATGCAGTCAGAGATGGAACTCAACTGCCCAAAAGCCCAGTCAGCAAATCAGCTGCCCTGAACCCTGGATTTGTTCACAGCATGAGCCTACTTACTAACATTCTTAACCTATTGTTATTGTAGGGTGGGAGCAATGAGTGCATAAAGCGCCTAATTCTGGAAATTTATACAAAGTTCAACAGGGCTTTCTGAATATTTAGAGTATTTTTTAGCATAAGCCCCCCCCACCTTTTTTCCTTAGCTGCAGCTACATTTCTGTGAAGAGTTTTTGGTTCAAGTGCTAGTGATGTTATTCATAGAATCATAGAATGCTTTGGGTTGGAAGGGACCTTTAGAGGTCATCTAGCCCAACCCCCCTGTGGTGAGCAGGGACATCATCAACTAGATCAGGTTGCTCAGAGCCCCATCCAACCTGACCTTGAATGTTTCTAGGGATGGGGCCTCCACTACCTCTCTGGGCAACCTGTTCTAGTGCTTCACCACCCTCATTGTAAAAAATTTTTTCCTTATGTCTAGAACAAGAAGATCAAATAAAGGAAAGTGCTGAAGTAGAATGTGCTTTCTCAATTCCATTGCAGAATGCTACACTGTGAATTAGAGGTAAACTATAGTTTTGCCCTTTACAGATATTTCCTAGATATTCTGCATTCTCAAAATTTTTGGTGATAATGTAGTTTAATTCAGTAGCATTTGGATTACAGGCTCACTGAGACTACAAGGATAAATTCCAGCATCCTCTGATACTACATTTTTTGAATGTGGAAAATATTTCTGCCCATGTATTTCCTCTGGGTTTATGTGTGTTTTCGTATACTGTGGGTTGGTTGGTTGGTTGTTTTTTTTGTTGTTGTTGTTGGTTTTGGTTTTGGTGTTTTTTTTTTTTTTTTTTTGG
>VYZW01055503.1:17344-39066 GCA_013401315.1 Balaeniceps rex
CATTAACATAGTTTAAGAAATCAGTATGACTGCTATAAGGTGGCAGTTTAATAATTTGTTCTGCTTTGTTTGCCTCCTGAGGCTTAGTTGACAAAGCCTGCTTGGCTACTGCCTTTGAAGAAATTCTACAATAAATTGATCTTCAATTGACAGCTTCTTGCTCTCTGCCATTTTTGGAGAAGTCATTCTTTCTCCATAGTCCTCCCTAAATTATTTTTCCATGTTCTAATCAAAATCTGATCTCTTAGCAAGGATTCAAAATGGAAATCTCATGGGTTTTTATACTTGTATTAGTCAGATTGTTCTATGCTTTCACCTTCATTTATGTTTTCAGCTCTGTTCATTGTTTGTTTAAAATGCCTGTTTCTTCCAATTTCCATTTTAAGTATGTTCAGTATCCTTAAATTGTCAAAAGCTTCATGGAGCTTCACAGGAGCTTCATGGAGCATCACAGTGATGCTCTCAGTTAACTGAAAACCTCTAAAACGTCTAAATTGCTCTTTCCTTTCAAGAGGAATGTCAAAACAATAAATAGATTAGTCATACCAGCTGTATTGATTTGTGACAAACTTNTTTCTTTTTTTCTGATGCTTCTGGATTTGGTGTGAAGTGCTTTTTAAATTTTATTTGACTAGGCTTCCAGATTTCATCTGTCATAAAGCTGCTTCTGTCTTTCATACTTGATATTTTCTTGGTGGCCAGTAGTTACTCAGAGCCAAGGAAATGTGACAAGACTCTACTTCCTTCACTTTCTCAGGATTTAAGCCCAGATCCAGTCACCTGGGAATACTAACATCTTGTTTTCCAATTAGTGCAAATATTAATATGAGTTAATAAATTATTAACTTAAGTAAATCATTGGCTGCCTACAGGTCTGGCTGAGCAGCACTATGTAGTTTGAGAAATGCATGTCATTATTAATGCCTTTAACTAACCTCTTCTCAAAAGTTATTTTAGGAAAACCATCCCGCTACATATCTGACCAAACTTTTATCCCACTGAGATGGAATGACAATGAAAATATTTACAAGTATTTTCACCTAGATTAATAGACTTTTTGTAGTGATGTTAGTTCTTTATAGCTTTCATGTGACCCCACCTTTTTTTACTTAGGACATTTGCTGTAGCTTTCCTGCAAGCAATCAACCAATGAACCAAGTCTCATGACTGTAGTTGAAGACAATAATTCTTCCTATCTTTTCCAGATACAAAATGTAGACTACATAGAAAAATCTCCCTTCATTCATAAATCATACTTTTAGTTTGTTTCCATTTATTTTTCATACCAATGCATTTTATTTAAAGCCATTTTGTAAGATAGCTCTCTGCTACGTCTAACTTAGGACAAGGTAATGTCAAAAATTCTTTCAGTTCATCATTCTATAACAATGGTAGCACATCTTTTTATGAATTAATTATTACCCTAAAGACACTTAAAGTGGGTACCACTTATATTGTTCTGTTCTTCTTTACATAGTTGTCTTGCATGTTTGAGTCATACTATATTATTCAGGTGACAGAAAAGGCACTTTTTGCCATTTCTCCCTTCTAAATTATTGTTTTTCTATATAAGTATTTTTAAACTTATGTAGAATGTCAGCCCTCTTGCGTGTATTCTAACTACTTTTTTTTTAATGGGAAATGGAACATTTTTTGTACCTCTGTCATCACTATGAAACCATTAGTGCAACCAAGACAGCAGGTTGAATTATCGATTTATAGCTCAATGAACACCATCAATTATAAAACCAAGTTTACTTTTGAACAGACAATGAAGAGATATTATGTCTAAAATAGCCTTACTTTCAGCTTATGTCATTTTAGACAAACTACTACATTTTTCTCTAGATGAAAATGCAAAACTGAAATATCTTGCAAACTTTTTGTTGATTTCAGTAACTATATAAACTGGCAACAACAGTAACTTCAGTGTGAATGGTTTTTTGCTTTCTGTTCCCTAACATCTTGAAACAAACTTTTAAAAGAAAAAAGATAATTCCTCAAGTTTGTTGTTTTTGTCATTTTTACTTCTATTTAAACTATTTTTTTGAAAATGCTGAATGCTTCAACATCGTGACAGAATGTGTACATATTTACAAAGCCTTTATTAATTCCTCTGGGCAATGACTCACTTTCTTGTAGTTCTTCTGCAAGGATCTTTAAGAATGTTATTGAAGACTTCTATTGTCTTTTGATGAGGCATTTAAATATGTTTAAAAATAAAATAACTAGTTTAGATCTTTTTTGACTCATTTCTGCATAAGAATTACAAGCTTCCTGTTAAAATAAATATTAAAGTACCTCCTAAATTTCTGAAGTACTTCTATCATACATAATATAACTTAATATGAAGGGTTTATTCAGACACATTTTGTGTTACATAACAAAATGTACTCACTTCCCACATAATTCTACACAGTCACTTACTCTTCCCATTGTAAATATTAGATTTGATTATACCCTTGGTATACTTTAGGATGAAGCTCACAGTCTTCAGTCTTTTATGGGTGTATTACAGAGCTTCATAGTAATTCATTTATTTTTTGTAATTTTAGAACCTTTTCTCCTTGTTCAAGTAATAGATTGAGATCAAAGTAAATTTCAGAAAGCAGAGCCAAGGAAGGGAATTTTAAGAAGGGACTCCAAGGATCCTCCAGTTTAAACTTTCACTGGATAGACTGAGTACCACTTACCCATTTCTCTGTCAAATTTATGTCTCTAACAGCAGTTGCCAGAATTTGTTCACTCAGAGGTGCACCACCATGACAAAATAGAAACTACGTTGTAACAACAGCTTTAAATGGGGTATTACATCACGCATATGGGTAAAGTAAAGCATATTTTCAGCCCCACATTTGCCATCTCATTAGGCAGTAGCAGCCCCACCTCCCGATTCTTTGGTGAATTATGAATAAGAAACATGAGATCCCTTCCTCATGACAACTTTTGTTGCTGTATTATAGGAACAGTAAGGAATCCATTCTTTATGAACGTACTTTGGACTATGACCAAGTCACTTCTTACTGTCTGGATAAATTACATAGACTGAATTACATTTGTTTTTCACTAGACAGCCTGTTTTCCAAATCTCAGATCAGGCATACTTATAAATCCTTTCCATTGATCCATTCTTTTAATGGTTTTTGTGGTGAGAGGTCTGTTTCTTTTACTTTCAGAATGTTTACCATTCATCTGGTTAAATATGAAATATAAAATAATTTTTATCAATATAAGATGACTGTATTTTTTTACTACAGAATAAATGTATTCTTTCCATGTCTATTTTATCTGAATTATTAATGCCTTTCTTATTCCTTCTTATCTCTTTTCTGTACCAACATTACTACCTAATTTCATCTGAACATATATTAAGAAATTTATGATTATTGACCTTACTTTTGCTGCCCACAGAATTTTTTTTCCATTGGTATTTTTTTGCTGTCCTTATCTATAATTTAATTTAAACTACTGAAAAAATATTGAATTATGGAATCACAGAAAAAAAAAACAGTTTGAAAGGGACTACTGGAGGTAGTCATCTGTTTGAACCTCCTGCTCAAAACCCAGCTAAACTTAAGGTCAGATCAGATTACTCAGAGTCTTATCTAGTCATATTTTTAATATCTCCAAAGATGGGGATTCCACGGCATCTCTGGACAAACTGTTCCACTGTTTATCCATTCTCATTGTGTTTTTTTAGTTTGTTCCCCCCCTCCCCTTATATCTTATCAGAATTTCCCTTTGTGAACCTTGTGATCACTGTCTCTTATTCTTTCATTGTGCACCCCTGAAAGGAGTCTGACACTCTTTTGTCTGTACCCCTCCTTTAGGCCACAGAAGACTGCTATTAAATCACCCCTTAGCTATCTCTTCTCCAAGCTGTTCAGCCACTCCTCACATGCCATATGCTCTTTAGTGGCTCTTCATTGCACTCTCTCCAGTTTGTCAGTATCTTTGAGGCTTCAAACAGGACACCAAACAGAAACATGTAGGCATGCATTTCTTCCCTGCTTTGTTTTGTTTTCTATATACATTTTGCAATGCAGGTTCAGACTTCACACATTTAATTCATCTTCCCTTGAAACCAGCTTTGTGTGTTTTTCAGTCTTTCTTGTTACCACTTTCTTGCTTACCACTTTTTGTTTGTTATATGAACATACAAGCTTGATTAAGCAAATCACAGAATCACGGAATCATAGAATGGTTAGGGTTGGAAGGGACCTTTAAAGGGCATCTAGTCCTTTAGGCCATGGGCAGGGACATCTTTCACTGGATCAAGCTGCTCAAAGCCCCATCCAACTTGACCTGGAGTACTTCCAATGATAGGGCATTCCCAGGCATCCCTGGGAAACCTGTTCCAGTCTCTCACCACCCTCACTGTAAAAAATTTCTTCCATATAACCAATCTAAATCTAACCTCTTTCAGTTTAAAACCCCTTCTCCCATCACTACAGGCCCTGGTAAAAAGTCTTTCTCAGTCCTTCTTATAAGACCCCTTTAAGTATTGAAAGGCTGCAATAAGGTCTCCCTGGAGCCTTCTCTTTTACAGGCTGAACAGCCCCAACTCGCTCAGCCTTTCTTCATAGGAGAGCTGTTCCAGCCCTCTAATAATTTGCATGGCTCTCCTCTGGATCTGCTCTAACAGGTCCATGTCTTTCTTGTACTGGGGATCCCAGAGCTGGACACAGTACTCCAGGTGGGGTCTCACAAGAGCGGAGCAGAGGGGCAGTATCACCTCCCTCGACCTGCTGGCCACACTGCTTTTGATGCAACCCAGGATATGATTTGCTTTCTGGGCTGCAAGTGCACATTGTTGCCTCATATCTAATTTTTTGTCCACCAGTATCCCCAAGTCCTTCTCCGCAAGGCTGTTCTCAATCCATTCATTGCCCAGTCTGTATTGAAACTGGTGATTACCCTGACCCAGGTGCAGGACCTTGCATTTGGCCTTGTTGAATTTCATGAGGTTTGCATGGGACGACTCCTCAAACCTGTCAAGGTCCCTCTGGATGACACCCCTTCCCTCAAGCATACCAACTGCACCACACTGCTTGCTCTTTTCTGCAAACTTGCTGAGGGTGCACTCAGTCCTACTGTCTATGTCATTAATAGAGATATTGTACAGTACTGGTCCCAGTATGGACCCCTGAGGGGTCACCACTTGTTACTGTTCTCTATTTGAACGCTGAGCTGGACTATCAGTCTTTGGACATGGCCATCTAGGCAATTCCTTATCCACCAAAAAGTCCATCTATCAAACCCATATCTTTCCCATTTAGTAACAAGGATTTTATTGGGGACTGTATCAAAGGCCTTGCAGAAATCCAGGTAGATGACATCAGTTGCTCTTCCCTTTTCTGATGTATTCATTCCATCGTTGAAGAGCAACAGAATAGTCAGGCACAATTTGCTCTTTGTGAAGCCATGTTGGCTGTCTCTAATCATATATCTGTTATCCATATGCCTGGACATAACTTCCAGAATCAGATTTGTTATCAAAGAGAAGACTGAAATAAATAGGAAAAAAAAAAAAAAGCTGGAAGAATAGTGCCCTCATTGAATAAATGTTTGTCTGAAAGAATTCAGCAGATTTCAGTGCCCCTGGGAATGGAAAGATGCTGCAGAACAATTATTATTTTGGATTAAAAAAAAAAAAAGGAAGGGAAAAAGAATTTATATTTATCAGAGAAAGGAATCTTTAATGATAGAACATCATTTAAAATTAAATATGGCTTGCTGACCAGATGGTTTAAAGCAAAAACTCTTTGAGGAAAAAAAGGGGAATTAAGGCTAATCCAAAAAGCTATGCGGACTCAAATCTGAAAACTGTTTTTTGATTCTTCAAATTCTACTTTCTTAGATCTTAAGCTTTAACAGCAAGGTCTTCCAAACTAGGAATTATGGCAATATGTGAAATAGAAGTTCAGGGGTTTTACAAATTTTTTGCTGGGAAGTGTCTGGTTTTTTGTTTTTCCTTTTAGTTTAACTGAAACATAATCTAATCTCTCAGCGGGAGAGATCAGGTAACAGATAAGTAGCAGAACCATCACAGTCTTTCCAATTTCTTCTCTGACAACCGCATTTCAGAAGGCAAATAGCAAGTCCATGTAATTCTTGAAAGAACCCTTCTATCCACTTATTTTTGTGACAGGGGGTCTGGACGTAGTTGTACTGCCACTTTGCCTGAAAAGATTTGTGAGTAGTAGCTGGGAAAGTCTCTGCCTACTCTCTCCTAGTTTCTGGCTCTGCAGTTAGCTCAGATGGAACAAGTTTGCTTGTATTTATACTTCAGCCTCAGCCACAGACCTCAGGAAACCTAATACACTGTAAAATCATATTATAACAGGTATAAAGGAAACAGTGTCTTTTAACATCATTGCATGAGTCATCATGCAAGGTTTTTATTGTTTCTTCATCCTCATTGATTCTTCTACCTCCTCCTGCTTCCAGACAGTAGTCGTCACTAACACAAACCCTTCTTCTCTGATGTCAAGGGTCCCTGTCTAGTGCCAGCTTCCCTCAGGGGTACATCTCTCCCCCACTCACCCCACCACCTGCTGGCTGCCTCTGGGGGCCCTGCAGGGGAGGCACAAGGTGCCCCCCAGACCTGTGACACAAAGGGCTGTTGTTTCCCCCACCCCTGAGGTCTGTCAGGCTGTTGCCCCCCTGTGAACAGCAGCTCCTGTTGGATGGGTGATAGTCACATGAGGGTTTGGGGAACCAGATCCAGCCAGCTCAAACTGGCTTCAGCTGGCCAAGGCTGCCCCAGCCCCCTGAAAGAGACTTGTCCTGCACCTGCTGGGGCTGTTCTGGTGCTGGGGACCACCAGGGGCAGGGGACAGTATAAAATAAATACACACATATGCATATTCATACAGTATGTAGAAGGTAGAAGAAGAAAGAATATAGGCAAATTCAATGCTATAGTGACTCAATTAGGAGCTACACAAAGAGCGAACAGTTGAGGTTGGGATCAGCATTAGGACTTGTCAGTTTAAGATTGTTAAGCACCTTTAGCAGAAAGACGGTAATACTGTTATTTTGGAGAGCATTACAGACAGTGCGCTGTGATTCCACTTTAGACCTGCCAAAAGCTTGTCACTTTTTCTCTTAGTAAATTTCAGGTATAACATCTTCCTACACTGTCTAGGCATGGTGGTGAGGCCACCATAGTGGGTTATATCCCTATAGTAAAAGCATACCGTTTATTTCAGCATGTGGAGCAGTACAAAGCCTCATGGCTTGCTTTCTGCTTAATTTTCTGGAGCAAAGGGAGGGAAAGGATTTGGAGCCACAAGAAGGATAGTGTTATAATTTTTGAAATGCTCATCCTGGGTTTCTCAGGATGGGGGGAGTGCATAGCCTGTTGGTTTCTGACCAAACTGTGGGGTTAATTTCCATTAGTTCTGCCTTTAAGAAATCACAGGCCTATAGGGTTACGTGCTGAAACAGAATTTTCAGAAAACAACAGTAATTGTAGCAAATGACATCGTTAGTCTACATTCATCAGCATAATATTTGACAATGAAATAATTACTTTTATGTGGAGATTATAAGTAATGTTATTGACTTAATTATGTCAGAACATCCTTGTGAACAGTATTTTAGAAAATAAAGTAAATCACTTTTCCAAAAAGTCATGTTATAATGGCATCAGAAAATGAGCTTTGAATGCAACATGTGAGGCTACAGAGTGCAATTTGCATTAATACTAATAGCTCTAGTGCAGGTAGAAAGCCACTAACAGAATATTAAATATTCAAAAGTGTTACTAAATTTTTGGGAGGAAAGAAGACTTTGGTCCAGTGTTTCTTATATGCTTTGTTTGTGGATATTAAACTATTCAGTGTACTTGCTTATTTGCCTTTTATTTTTTTTCATTATATTTTCTTTTTATGGAAGAAGAAATATTTCAAAATGGACTTATTCTATGGCAGAGTTCTTAAAAGTTATAGACCATTTCAGCATATAATTTGTTATACTTGTGTGCTTTATCAAAATGAAAGACTAAAATGTTTTGATTTAAGGTAAGTAAAATGTAATAAAACCATTTTTGTTTATGTGATTATTTTTCATTTCTAAGGATCTTTTCGAACATTTTTACTCAAGGAAGATAGTACATTAAGTGGCAGCCCCCTGTAGTTAGTATCCAGAACCTGAAAACTTTCTCTTTATGCAACCTTTGTAGGTGTTTACAGTGATATTTGGAGTACACTCTTCCCAAAACACAACTACAGAAAAAGGCAATCAGGGCAGAGCTTTACTGACATTGTGTTAATAACAATCTACTAAAGAAATCTGTCAAATGAAAAATAGAATACTGTGGTTCAGTTTGTTCCTCATCTTGCAAAAGAAAATGTCTCAAAAAATAGCCACAGTGTAGTCAGTTTTGGGGAAAAAGGGACCTTACTGGAAAGGAAGTCCTACATGCTTTCTACTGAAGCTGAATTATTACACAAGGAAATTCAGAGACTCATAAGGAATAGATAAAAAGCACAATCTATTGGTTATGGTACTCCACTGCTATGGGAGAGGGAAGACTTTGACTTCTCCACCAGATTTCCTAGGATTTTTTGTTTGTTTGTCTGTTTGTTTTCACTATTATTTTAAATCCAGTTATTGCTTGATGCAAAATGTATTAATAGACTGAACAATGTGATAATAACATCTGAAAACATTTTTCGTTGCTTATTATAGCATAGTAAACCTAGTGCCTAGAGCCTACACAGACCTCATAAGCATAGTCCACAATGGTCCCGCAAACATGATGCACAAGTGGATGTGTTTAGCTCAAGAATTCTCCCACTACTTAAAAACTGTGAAGGCTAATGCCCTGCTGTTTCCATACTGGCACAGAATATCTCAGTGAAACAGAGAATTCAGATAAATAATTTTTTAAACTAATGGATCGATAGTTCACCTACCACTGGAACAACTATGCCATTATTGACCAAAATAAAACCCAGAAAGCTCCCACCAGTCAGTAACACTGAGAAACTAATATTGATGTTTCAAGGAATTTTAGCAACAAAATTGTCTTTTTTTTTGTTAGAAAATTAAAAAGATAAAAACAAAACAAACAAAAACCAGAGCAGAATATCTTTCCTTTCCTCCTGCCGTCAAGTACTTCAACAGTGCAACATGCTGACAGGCAAATTGCTTTAAAAGATTAAATTGCATGTAGGTAAATTATGTGTGTACCTTCATCATTTAACCAGACTTTTATTAATATTAGTTTTATATTCAGAGAAATACTATATGTTATAAGAAATGAAATGAAATGTTACCTAAATGAATTCCATAATTGGTCTAGAAATTCAACATTGAGTTAACTAATATAAAGTAGCTGAAATCTAATACAATGTGCATCATACTGTGTGAAACTAAAGACAGTAAATATTAATGCATATCCATGTATGTAAAAAGATCTCATCTGTATAGTTCATCTAAAAAAGGAAAAAAAAAGGTGTCATAAATCAGTATTTCTGCTTCATAAAATAAAGATTAGGGTTTCAAAAGAAGAAAAAAGATAATCAAATGGAAAATAAGACCTTCTAAAGTTTTTTAAGGAAAAATCTGATAGAAAATGAAGAATCAGCACTAAATTAACAGCATGGTGCGTATTTGGAGTAGAACGGTCCCGAGACAAATCATTGCTCCTCAACCATTACTTTCGTCAAAAGGTTTGGCAGGTCTGGGAGAAGTGTTAGAGCCTGTTGAAGTTGGATCTTGAATTGGAAGAGTGAAAAATTGTTGTAAAGTGAATTTTTCTGCTCTACAACTTCATTGGGTATATGTGGCAAGGTTTTCGTAGCACGGGGCTGCAAAGGCGACCTGTGTGGGAAGATGTCAGGGTCTTCCTCTGCCAGGGGCAGCCAGTTCCAGCTGGCTCCACAGTGGACACACTGCAGGACACAGCTGAGCCCACAAACGAAGCTTGTGGCACCTCTTTGAAAACTTATTTAAGAAAGGGCAGAAAATGCTTGACAGACAGAAAAGAAAGGAAAACAGAGTGAGAAACAGTGGGGGCAACGCCAAGGTCAAAGGAAGAAGAGGAGGACAAGGAGGAGGAGGAGGTGGCAGAGGAGGAGGCAGCAGAGGAGGAGAAGCAGGAAAGGACGCAGGCTGGAACAGATGGATGTTTCCTGAAGGAACTACAGCCTGCGAGAGAACCCACTCCAGAGCAGATTTTTTTTCCAGAAGGGCTGACTGCAGCCTATGGAAAAGCACACACCAGGGCAAGGGAGAAGTGTGAGAAGGAAGGAGTGGCAGAGAGGAGCCACCCACACCTGTTTCCCCCTATACCCTACCCTGCTGCTTTGGGAAGGAGTAGAAGAGTTTGGAGTAAAGGTGTGAAATTAAGCTTGGGAGAGGGGGAAAGAAATGTGTTGTTTTAATGTTTGTCTGTCTTTCTCCCTTCCCAAATCTATTTTAAATGGCAATAAATTAAATTAATTTTCCCCAGTACTTGGTAAACAATCTCCCTGTCTTTATCTCAGCCCACAAGCTAAGATTTTCTGCTCCGTCTTGCTAAGGGAGGGGAATGAGTGAGTGGCTGGGTTGGTGTTTGGCTGTTAGCCAAGGCTAACCCACCAAAGCCAATAAAAATATTCTGCTGAAATAATCTTACTGAACAGGCTTAAACTTCTGCAGAAGTAGATACCACTGAAATAAGCACTGTTCAACCAAAAGGTGGAAGCATTTGGCTCAGAATCCTAAGAATAATACACTGCTTTACTTTTTCCATTGTGATGATTCTGGCTTTGATATATAATCCCAGTTCTGGAAACAGCTGAATCCAAAATATTTGCAATGAATTACTATCAATGACTGGCTTATTTCCAAAGAATGCATTACTGCTCAAGTGATTTACCAATGCCTTTCACTACATATTACAACCACCTATCATTCATTTTTGCATTTGCAGTTGAAGATAGTCATCACTGCCTCCTTCATATAGGTACAAACACAATCACAAACACACGTTACTGTAGCCTCCTTCTCTCGTTGCTTGACTGTATTGTTTATTTTTTGTGCTATATGTGAATGCATTGATGGCTTTCTCATCTGCAATTTAAATATTCATTGGAACAGCATTATGATGTGTTTGTCTACAGAAGATCTGTTCTAACAACAGAGAAATTACTTCTTTTTCAAGACAATATAGTGATATATAGACTTTCTGTTTATGTACAAATAAGTAAAACTCAGAAGTTCTTACAGTCATCTCGTGGTTTAACCCCAGCCAGCAACTAAGCACCACACGGCTGCTCGCTCACTCCCCCTCGGTGGGATGGGGGAGAGAATCAGAAGAGTAAAAGTGAGAAAACTTGTGGGTTGAGATAAAGACAGTTTAATAAGTAAAGCAAAAGCCATGCAAGCAAGCAAACCAAAACAAGGAATTTATTCACCACTTCCCATTGGCAGGAAGGTGTTCAGCCATCTCCAGGAAAACAGGGCTGCATCACGTGTAATGGTTACTTGGGAAGACAAATGCCATCACTCCAAACGTCCCCTCCCTTCCTTCTTCTTCCCCCAGCTTTATATGCTGAGCATGACATCATATGGTATGGAATATCCCTTTGGTCAGTTGTGGTCAGCTGTGCTAGCTGTGATCCCTCCCGGCTTCTTGTGCATCCCTGGTGGGGTGGTGTGAGAAGCAGAAAAGACCTTGACTCTGTGTAAGCAGTGCTCAGCAATAACTAAAACATCCCTGTGTTACCAACACTGTTTCCAGCCCAAATCCAAAACGTAGCCCCATACTAGTTTCTGTGAAGAAAATTAACTCTATCCCAGCCAAAACCAGCACAAGTGAATATATTTTCAAACAGGATAAAAGCTCTATGTACTGACGTTTGTGGAAGGATTCACTTAAGCATAGGTATCAAGTCCATTTAAAATGTTCAGTGGCATCCAAGATTTCTGCACAGGGGTTAAAAATGTGATAAAAAACTTAGCGTTGTGTCACCCAATTCTGGATACCTAAAAGAGTCTGGAATAATAATTGTAGTCTTTGCACAGGCAGTTCAATTTATCACTGATATTTCTTCTAGTTCAGAGAAAGTCGGTAAAACGCCCCTGTTTTATATTACTGAGTTTCCAGTGAGAATAAATTTTACCAGTAAAAGGATTTTTTTTTTTTACCTCCTCTACTCTCTAAATGAAAAAAAAAAGGGTTAGTTCTTGGGAAGTGTTGTCTTTTTGGTGGAGCCAAAAAAAACCTGATCTGTATCTCTACCTCACATCAAGTTCTCCTCAGAGAAAGACAGAAGAGACTGAGGAATTCTCAGTATGTTAAATTTTTAAATCTCTGTGTCTGGAAGTGAAGAGTACCAACAGAAGCCAACTCCCCCTCCGTGCTTGCTGTTCAAGACCTTTTATTCCAATACTCTGGTAAATCTGTAGCTTTCACTCTGCTACAGGGAGGATTGGGAGCAGTGATTTGCTATGAATTCACTCTTCAACGTTCTTTTACAAAAGAAAGAGGAAAACGTGTGGTATTTAAACCTTTAAGACTGTGAGAATGACTTTAGTTCACACTATACACACACCAAAAGAAACAGTTTGATTTGTCAATGGGTAAATATTTAGTTTTACTACCATTATATTAATGACCTCAATTAATATGAAAGCAGTTGTAATTCAGAAACATTTTATACATATCAATTCTCCATTTCAATAGCATCAAACCAGATTAACTTCATTAAATTCTATGTTAGCTCTTTCTTGAATAAAAAGACTGCCAGACTGGGCCAAAAGGCAAATTATACACTGAACTGCTTATGAATAAACCCTCATTTATGATCAAATTTGAAAGTTTCTGGCATATTAGTCTGTTCAATTTGAACAAGCTGCAGAGGTGGTGAACATTGCTGTTCATTAAGCCCTGCTGACGGGTTCACAGAGTTATTCACATATCCAGGTGTGCTGTTTTCAATGCTGATAGCTCACACTAGCTTTTATTAGTAGAAGAATTTTTTAGAAGTTAAACACTGCCAGACAAAACACAGGTAAATAGTTAAATAACAGGCAACTGATAGAAAAAAACATAGAAATAAATATTTACCTGAAAATGTTAAAGCATTTACACATCTGTCACAAAGTTTTAAAGTGATAAAATAATGTCTTTTGAAGCTTAAATACAGACAGCTATATTCAAGAACAACTCTGTGAGAAGAGTAATGAGAAAAAGGCATCTGAGGATAATAAACAGCTGTAGCTGAAGCTAAAACTGTCAAGTCTAAGTGCTTATATATTCATATTTAGACATCAGATATGAAGAACCACATCTTTATACTGTTCATCAACCAGAAGCTTCAATACAGATACTGAAAGAAAAAGGCCAGACTTTCAAAAAATTGCCATACGAAGCAGCTCTTCTTGAGATCTCACAGGAATTTGTAGTATAGAGACTGTTGATTTTTTTAAAGTAGGTGCTCTTCTATTTTGACTTTCACTAAACACTACAGAGTTATCCAAATGAGATTATATTTTAGACATAATCATGTCTATTATGATGATTTAGGAGATGTGTCTCATCATTTTGTGTCTAAAGAACTGTCTGAATCAATGGCATACAAAGCCCTGTTTTCGGTCTGGCACAAAGGATACACATAAACAGACCAGAACAGCCTCAGTAAAAGAGGCAATGGACATGTCTAAAAAGTGCAATGTAGTTTCATATCTGAGATCTGTGAGCAACCTAGTGTATTAATGAAGCATGATGCATCATGCTGTAATAATGCTGACTAAGATTTAAAACACAGGCAATCTTCAGAGTGTGGCACTGGGGTGAGACTCATTATCTTTTTCCCTAACTGATACATGCAGATACAATATTACATTCATATAGACATGCTGCATTTAATTGCAAAGTTAGCTCTATCAACATTACTAAGAACTCTTTGTAAGAGGACATAACATTTTAAAATTATTTTAGGATCTGGTGGTTAAACTAATTATCTTGGTTTTGGAAAAAAGTATTTCAAATTTCTGTAATGTGAATCTGAACATAATTTGAATATAAAAATTTCCTACTTGCAATATCAATCAGATTCAAATACTTGTTGGGAAGGAAACTGAGAAAAACAGCTTGTTTGTGATTATGGTTATTTAACAACATCTGCAGCCAGATGCCCACCCAGCCTTTTGCTCACTTGCCCTCCTCAACAAGACGGGTGAGAAAATAGGAAGAAAAAACTCATGGGCCAAGAAAAAGACAGGGAGACTGCTTACTATTTACCATCATGGGCAAAACAAACCCAACTTGGGGAAAATTAATTTAATTTATTGCCAGGTAAAATAGATTCAGGTAATGAGAAACAAAGACAAAAAATTGAAACACTTCTCCAACAACCCTGCTTCCTCAGACTCAGCTTCAGTCCTTCTCTCCTGACTCCTCTACATGGGCCCCTAGAGTGGTGAAGGTGGGACGGGCGATTGAGTGTTATGGGTCCGTATCAGCTTCTCTCAGCCTATCCTTCCTCCTCACATTTTTCCCCTGCTCCAGGGTGGGTCCTTCTACAGACTGTAGTCCATTGTAGAGCCATCTGGAACTGCCTGTCCCTGGCACAGGGCAGCCCCAACCTCTTGTCACAGAGGCCACCCCTGCAGCACCCCTGCTATCAAAACCTTGCCACATACAACTAATACAGTGATAAAGTAGAGTGGGGAGATCCCATTTGAATGCCTGACTAGGGACCATTTGTGTTCTTGTTTCTGAATTTTTATAGACATTCAAAGTGTCTCAATGTCATTCTGATATGAAAAAGAACTGCTTTCAACAAGTTTCACTAAGAACACACATATACACATGTATGCATGTTGTCTGAACAGTCCTAATTTATGGAAAGATAGACTGGGTCCTTTTTGGCAATCTAACGGGTTACTTAAAGAGCAAGACAACACATCTTATTGCCTCCAAGAAAGCATTCTTCATTTATTCTGCGTATACTCCATAGTTCTACACTGTATGGCTTTCATCCTCTGGATAAGAATTGAGAAATAAGCACGTATAAGTGATAGTTTACCTGACCTTTCTTATCTGCCAATCTTAGCATGCCATAAAGGACGCTACAATGGAAGTACCCATTTCACTTCTCTGACTGCAAGAGTATTATGACTTTTTCAGACTTAAATGTCTAACTGATGCTTAAAGAAAGAGGATTTTGTTGCTTGGACAAATTCCACAAGTAGCTGAAATAAAAGAACTCAGTTTTTATGGAGCATTATCAAAAAGAAGTTTTTAGGTATCCAACAACAACCAGTTGTGCCTTTGCCAATCTCGCCATCACTGTGAAGGAGTATGCTGCAGTCATATAATACTTAGGGACAGAATGGACTTCAGCTGTTAAAGAAGTAACAAGACACACAAAAAAAAGTGACCTATCTTAATCTCAGTGCTAGTTTTAGTCCCCAACTGAGACCATCATTGAAAAAGTATTTATAATTATTTTCTCTTTTCCTAACACAAGCAGATACTTACTAGCTTTATGGGACTCATAACCTAAGTACATCAAAGGGCAGGAATGACATTTTCCTATTGAGCTGAGGTTTCTTACTGTGACTCTAACCAAGAGTTTGGGGGAAAAAAAAAGATAAAAGAATTTGCTTTTCCCTCACAGTGTCTAGCTACTTCAGCATGTAAGTTCTATAATTAAATCAATGCAGGGGATAAGATAAAAAAGTGAGAAGGTTAAATGTAGAGAAATACTAATGTAACTGTTTCCCACATTATGAGGAACTTGCTTTCCTTGAATGAAAAACTACTTTATATACAAAAATAAAATAGCTATGTTATGTGAATTTTAAGCTGTTTATATGACCAAAAGAAGACCAAGCAGTGTGGTGCAGTTGGTATGCTTGAGGGAAGGGGTGTCATCCAGAGGGACCTTGACAGGTTTGAGGAGTCGTCCCATGCAAACCTCATGAAATTCAACAAGGCCAAATGCAAGGTCCTGCACCTGGGTCAGGGTAATCACCAGTTTCAATACAGACTGGGCAATGAATGGATTGAGAACAGCCTTGCGGAGAAGGACTTGGGGATACTGGTGGACAAAAAATTAGATATGAGGCAACAATGTGCACTTGCAGCCCAGAAAGCAAATCATATCCTGGGTTGCATCAAAAGCAGTGTGGCCAGCAGGTCGAGGGAGGTGATACTGCCCCTCTGCTCCGCTCTTGTGAGACCCCACCTGGAGTACTGTGTCCAGCTCTGGGATCCCCAGTACAAGAAAGACATGGACCTGTTAGAGCAGATCCAGAGGAGAGCCATGCAAATTATTAGAGGGCTGGAACAGCTCTCCTATGAAGAAAGGCTGAGCGAGTTGGGGCTGTTCAGCCTGTAAAAGAGAAGGCTCCAGGGAGACCTTATTGCAGCCTTTCAATACTTAAAGGGGTCTTATAAGAAGGACTGAGAAAGACTTTTTACCAGGGCCTGTAGTGATGGGAGAAGGGGTTTTAAACTGAAAGAGGTTAGATTTAGATTGGTTATATGGAAGAAATTTTTTACAGTGAGGGTGGTGAGAGACTGGAACAGGTTTCCCAGGGATGCCTGGGAATGCCCTATCATTGGAAGTACTCCAGGTCAAGTTGGATGGGGCTTTGAGCAGCTTGATCCAGTGAAAGATGTCCCTGCCCATGGCCTAAAGGACTAGATGCCCTTTAAAGGTCCCTTCCAACCCTAACCATTCTATGATTCCGTGATTCTGTGATTTGCTTAATCAAGCTTGTATGTTCATATAACAAACAAAAAGTGGTAAGCAAGAAAGTGGTAACAAGAAAGACTGAAAAACACACAAAGCTGGTTTCAAGGGAAGATGAATTAAATGTGTGAAGTCTGAACCTGCATTGCAAAATGTATATAGAAAACAAAACAAAGCAGGGAAGAAATGCATGCCTACATGTTTCTGTTTGGTGTCCTGTTTGAAGCCTCAAAGATACTGACAAACTGGAGAGAGTGCAATGAAGAGCCACTAAAGAGCATATGGCATGTGAGGAGTGGCTGAACAGCTTGGAGAAGAGATAGCTAAGGGGTGATTTAATAGCAGTCTTCTGTGGCCTAAAGGAGGGGTACAGACAAAAGAGTGTCAGACTCCTTTCAGGGGTGCACAATGAAAGAATAAGAGACAGTGATCACAAGGTTCACAAAGGGAAATTCTGATAAGATATAAGGGGAGGGGGGGAACAAACTAAAAAAACACAATGAGAATGGATAAACAGTGGAACAGTTTGTCCAGAGATGCCGTGGAATCCCCATCTTTGGAGATATTAAAAATATGACTAGATAAGACTCTGAGTAATCTGATCTGACCTTAAGTTTAGCTGGGTTTTGAGCAGGAGGTTCAAACAGATGACTACCTCCAGTAGTCCCTTTCAAACTGTTTTTTTTTTCTGTGATTCCATAATTCAATATTTTTTCAGTAGTTTAAATTAAATTATAGATAAGGACAGCAAAAAAATACCAATGGAAAAAAAATTCTGTGGGCAGCAAAAGTAAGGTCAATAATCATAAATTTCTTAATATATNATATAAATATATATATTTTTTAAATCAGAAGAGAAAGGAAAATTGAAAGAAGAGAAAGAAAAAAACAGATGAAGGTAAAAATAGAAAAAAGTAGGATAGGAGTTTAATACCTTGTTCCCTTTTACTTTCTTTTGTATAATGAAGCAGTGAACCATTAGGAGGTATAAAGCTGATGAACACATCTGCTGACCATTTTCACACATTTTGTTCTTTCACTTCTCTGGCAACAGGTCTCCCAATATTGCATTCCTCCAGACCTGAACCCAAAACATTTCACCAGAAGACAGGAGAAAATGGCAGCCACATATAAAAATTTAAGAGATTCAGACTCTAGGGTATCAACTTAATTTCAGAGACAAGACCACTCATGGAGTTTGCAATGCTAATAATCCTCTTTCTTTCCATAAAGGAATTGTATCACATATACCTGAGGTAATACTGATTTGAATAGCATGGAATGAAGAGAGTGAATAGTTAGTTATGGAGAACTAAGTAAATCAGTAACATTCAGTGAACTTGTTTTTCAGTGCTTAGATACATCTCAGCTCTGGAAAAATGAATCATTTCCCTACAGGGTCTGTGAAATTTTCCAAGAAAAAAGTTCTTAATATGACCGTGTTCAAACGCTGGAACAGGTTGCCCAGAGAAGTTGTGGGTTGTACATCTGTGGAAATACCCAAAACATGACTGCACACAGCCTTGAGCAATCTGCTTTAACAAGACCTGCTCTGCACAGGAGATGGAACTAGATGACCTCTGGAGATCACTTCTAGACTGCATGATCCTGTGATTCTGTGACCCATTTCTATACCTGTCAACGTCCCCTTAAGACAGGACAAAGATGACCCAAAGTTATCCAAGTGTTCCCTGAACAGTTCTGGTGTTAGGTCTTGCTGTATTATGCATTTTCAAAACTTACAGCTCAGTCCTGATTTTGGCCCATTTTAATGGTTTTTTGTTGTTGTTTTGCTTTGGTTTGGTTAGTTGTTGTTGTTGTTGTTATGTTAAAATCTCTTATTCTGATTCATATGACAAGCTACTGAAAAATGAAGGTACCTTGCCTAAAATGTATGCTTTGAAAGACGTACCCCTGTAGAGTTCAGCTATTAAAACTAGGCCACCTGAACCACTTACATCTCTGAAACATCTGGGACTGTATGTGTTTGATGCTTGTAAGTTTTTCTTAGCATCATGTGAACATGTGGCTTGTCTTGATTTGAATTAGTTGTTTTTAGTTTTTAGAGATTGTACACTATTTTCAAATTATGATGTGCCCTGGATTTTGCCTGCACAATGTTTATAAAATTAGCTTTCATGAAAAGGCAAAAAATCTGTTTTAATTATTAGTTAACCAAGCTAGCTGTAATTTCTCTCCCTGCAGAAAAAGCTTGAGGAATGATTTTCAAAGTCAGCAATGGCAGCTTTCCTTCCAGTAAAAGTTAATGGGAAATAGGCTATGAAGTGGTACAAGTTCACAGTGCATAAAAAGAAAAATAGTTCTATGTGTTAAAATAGATGACACTGGCCATACTTTATAAATTGTTAAGAGTATAAAAATACAAAGTGAATGTAATGTGGATTTTAAAATTTGAATTAAAAAAATGAAGCATTTAATTAACTATTTCAAAAGCTCTTTTTCTGCATTTCTGTTTGAATTCCAATTTAGACTCCCAGCAAGCCGTGCACAAGTAAATAAACAACCTATTAAAGAACAGTTGCTCAACAGCTGAAAGTTTTTAAAAAGGCAAATATAATGATCATATTTTTATTAAATTCTCTAGTTCTCAACATGTACATGGAGTACCTACAAATCTAGCAAAAAGAAACAGCAAATTTACTGTAAAAGCTTTTAGTTGGATGCCTTAATGATTACTAATTAATGAAACTGAAGTTTTGTGTAGAAAAAGAACCAAAAGCCAAGATTGCAACTGATTGTTTAAATCATGATTAAAATTAATGATTTATATCCATTTACTCTTCATTTGTATCCTTAAAAACCTGTTTCTCAGAGATTTATTTAGATAATAAAGTGAGTGTTTACAGCTCCAAATGTTCCTTGGTATTCTATGCCAAGTATTTCAGAGATGAACTTCTCTGAAGTATTTCTGAACACAGTATAAGGTTACTGATGAAAATTATAGGCAAAGAAACAGGGGCTTTGTTCAACTGCCTGAACATAAGAAAATTAAAAAAGCTTAAGGTGTGGGATTCCGCTCAGAAGTAACTATATTTATCTGTCTATACCTAGGTGTCTGTATGTCAGCCGGGTGTCTGAGTTTAGACTATAGCCAATGCAAATCTAATCAGCATAGTCAGTGTTGCCTAGAGAACAATTCAGCTCATGCTGGTTAGATACCAGGGGTTTGATTCTGTTGCCTACACATAGGCATCTAATACTGTTTGAGATGCTGCAGAATATTCTGCCTGCCAGCAGCCAGTGCAGGTCTTCTGTAGGTCCTATACCATCTCATACCACCTTGGGGATCTCAGAGACCCCAAGATCTCTCAGTTGGTGTTAGATAAACATGGTTTAATGCAGTTGTCTGCATTTTGGCTTTTGTATCAAATCATTCAGTTTGTTGAATTAGGCCTGTTTTTGTAGCAAGCTGACATGTAGCAAGATTTTGAAGATATTGATGTATGCAAATCAATAATAAATTTATACAATGATGTTATCCCTCTAAAGAGATATGAGAGTCTTTTATTCTACAAAATCCTACTGCTTTTCTAAAATACTTAAAAAAAAGGAATCTTTTTGACTTAATTTCTTGTTTAAAAAGAAGTCTTCATGATTTTTCCATACATTATATAACTTTTTTTTTTCCAGACATTATTGTACATTCTCAGAAACCACCTCAATGAACATACATCAGAAAGCCATTATGCTTTTGGGAATCATTCTGGGGAGTTCATTACAGCAGCTTGATTCATGTTTCCTGATGGGAAAATTTACTTGCCATTGCAGGATGAAAAGAATGATGAGCTGGTTTTTGTTATCAATCTGTATGGACTTTAAGGATTGGAGCATAGAGGTAATGTTTTGCTTATAATCTTTTTGATTTTAAGATTTGCTTTAACTAAGTACACAAAATAGTTATCAATTAATTTTTAATAGGTCTAAATAATCTGTATCTATATCTATCTATGTAACAGCAAAAGTCAGGAAAAACTCTGGAAAAAATTTACGAGGTTTGTAAAGCTAAGGAGAAGCTAGTAGAATATTATCTTTACACACATTGGCCTACTAGGACTTCCCTTTGAGCATGGCATAAGGAGTTTCTGATGAGGAACTGAGTCCTGGTTGCGTTTTACATGTTCACGACAGTCACTGGTATGCACAAGAGATGATAATAAGTCTGTCTCAGTGTTTTCCAAAATAAAAAATAAAGTTTTGGAACCCAAGTATAAATCAAACTGGAGTATTTTATGTGTGGCTGGAGGCATACTAATACAGTTTTTGGAACTCATGAGTGGATTAAGCTGACTTTGTAGATAGAGCCTCTATGGTTCTGACTGAGCATGCTACTCAGTGCTCGTTCTACTTGCAGTTTCAATTACATCATATTTGTAAAAAGGACTTTAATAAATTTGTGTAAATTCTCATGGAGATCTTAATTCAAATTCCTATAGGTAGATGTATGATCATAGAATCATAGAATCATTTGGTTGGAAAAGACCTTTAAGAACATCAAATCCAACTGTACCTGTCCACTACTAAACCATGTCCCCAAGCACCTCGTATACCTGTGTTTTAAATACACCCACAGATGGTGACTCGACCAGTTCCCTGGGCAGCCTGTTCCAATACTTGACTTCTCTCCATGAAGAAGTTTTTCCTAATATCTAATCTAAACCTCCCCTGGTGCAACTTGAGGCCATTGCCTCTTGTCCTATCACTTGCTACTTGGGAGAAGAGACCAACACCCACCTCACTACAACCTCCTCTCAGGCAGTTGTAGAGGGCGATAAGGTCTCCCCTCAGCCTCCTCTTCTCCAGGCTAAACAACCCCAGGTCCTTCAGCCACTCCTCATAAGACTTGTGCTCTAGACCCTTCACCAGCTTCGTTGCCCTTCTCTGGACATGCTCCAGCAACTCAATGTCCTTCTTGTAGTGAGGGGCCCCAAACTGAACACAGTACTCAAGGTGCGGCCTCACCAGTGCCAAGTACAGGGGAAGGATGACTTCCCTGGTCCT
>VYZW01055505.1:0-33284 GCA_013401315.1 Balaeniceps rex
ACCATCCCTGGAGGTATTTGAAAGACAGGTAGACGAGGCACTTAGGAACATGGTATAGTAGTGGACAGGTATGGATGGATTGGATGATCTTTTCCAACCAAATGATTCTATGATTCTACGATTAGGAAAAGGTTCTTCATTGAGAGGGTGGTGGGTCACTGGAACAGGCTCCCCAGGGAAGTGGCCACAGCAGCAAGCCTGTCAGAGTTCAAGGAGCATCTGGACAATGCTCTTAGTCATATTTTTTACTTTTAGGTAGTCCTGCGAGGAATCACAGAATCGTTTATGTTGGAAAAGACCTTTAAGATCATCAAGTCCAACCATTAATGGAAGAGCAGGGAGTTGGACTAGATGATCCTTACGGCTCCCTTCCAACTTGAGATATTCTATGATTCTGTGATCAAGCCTATGTTGCAGACATTTCACAGTCCTCCCTTTGGAGCCAGGTACTCTCATTTCAGTGAGTAATAGAATCATTTTACACTTTTCAGGGTCAGGACTTAACTGCTAGAAGGAACAATTCTGCTAAAGTAACTACATTTTAGAAACGAAAGTTGTTATGCATATACAATAACTAATATGTAAATATATGATATGACAAGAATAATATTATCAATGCATGTTACAAGTCAAAAAGGTCTGTTACTATTTAGCACTCACAAACATTAACTTCCCATCATTTGAGGTGGAAATTGCAGTAGCTTTCAATGCTATAATATAAGACTTCTAGAGAAATACATATAATTATAAGAACATACTTTAGAGAAACCTGAGATATCCTGTCAGGCTCAGCACTTCAGCTTTTTTACATTTACATTTTACATCATACAGGCAAATGAGAAACACAAAATAAGCCAACTAAAAGCATACAAAAATAGCATTCTAGATTTAATGCTGTTCTGGGTCATTTCACAAAGCTTAGCACCTCCTGCTTTCACAGTCATATTAGCACATATTCAAGTGCATTGTCCAGACCATCCACAGCCCTCACCGAGTCCCACTGTCACACTGAGGTTGTGTCTCAGGGCTATGAATGAGACAGCATGCTCAGGAGAGGGCCAACTTCTACAACTCCATAGAGGCAGCTGGACAATACAGGACCACGGACTCTGTTCTCTCCCCTTCAAATAACTGTGCAGTCTTTATTCCTTATCTCTCAGTCTGGACTCTGAGGGAGAGTTTCCATTAGGAGTAGGGCTGTTATCTGTCTGCGGTAAGACCAGCAGGGAACAGCACAAGTAGGCTACTTTGCAAAGTATGGAAGCCAGAAGCCAAAAGTGATTGCAAAGCAGGCAGGGGGGCAGTGACCTCACTGATGAGTGGCACAGTCCCTCAGTACTCAAGAGCAGCAGAACAGGTCCAGTGATCACTGGACAAGTTCACAGTGCCAAAGCAAATCTGGAATTCAGTAAGGCAAGGTCAGGAGCAGCAAGGCATTAAGGTCAGGCACAGTGTGGCTATGGCATAGTTCAGGCAAGGACCAGGCAAGGGCCTGAGCTCCAGTGCAGCTCTAGAGCCGGGGGGAGGAAGGTGCATGGACAGAGGCCCCAGACAAGGTTTCTCGTAGCTCTTTCTCCCGCCTTCACTGTTTTCACACAGTCCGACCCAAGGTTACACAGCTGCACCATAGCAGAGCTTGCCTTGAACACAGACAGTTAAACTCCTTGCATGGGGAAGAAAGAGGGTAAAGATGAAGATTGCAGAGCAAGAGTTATTGGCTGGTTAGGCCAATTAGAGCCTGTGCATTGGTGGAATGGAAGATGCAGCGGAGCAGCACTCTTGATGCCATATCAGCATCAGATCAGAGAGTCTTGTAAGCTCGCAAGAGGTCGCTACACTGGCATTCTCACCTAGAAAGAACCTCAGTTTGAATGCCTGTGGCCAATTTTATCTTCTCACAGTATAACACTCAGTAATAGGAAATAACTGCTGCTGGCAGTATTACTTTTGAGAATCTAACAACATACAACTACCCATGGGTTCTGAAAACTTCCTCTGTTCACTGAGTCTCTAGTGTCCTCCATCCCAACAGTGTAACAAAAACCTGTCAGGAGAAGACAGAAAACATTCTTCTAGAAGACTGTTTCTCAACTTCACAATCTCAAGTGAGTTCCAGTGGGGAGGACAGACAGAAGTGGAACAAAAAATGGTTCATAAGGTGAAAGCTACACTGTAGAGATGGGGAGTGACTGGGACTGGGGAGCTGGAGAGTATACCAACAGCTGCCTGGATGCTCAGTGAGCCGAGCTGCATAAACGGCAGGGACACTGGCATCCCACAGCTGTGAGCTCTGAAACCATGAGTTACAGGGATTCAAAGCAGCTTGCTGAGTCAGGAGGAAGAGTACAAACTAGGCAGATGAAGGAGATGGATGGAGTACAGAAGGTAATGTTGCTCATATAAGGCATTTGCACTTACACATACAAGCGACTCCTATGAGGGCTGTAATGCATGTAGCCAGCACAATTATAGAATCTGCTATCACAAGCAGCTATGTGCCACTGTAGAATATAGTGGCTGAACAAATAACTTTTGGAATCCTTCACGTAAGGTGTTGATACTGGGAAAAAAGGTCTATACTTTATGCTAAACATTTAAAAAAAAAATTTCCAGCTTTACCAGTTGGTAACATGTATAGTCTCAGAGATATTGAGATTGTAGAGGAAATTTCTTCAAGTTTATGAGCATCTTCTGTCAAGGGTAACAGAAATTGTACATATTCACAGAACTACTGTCTGAAGTGACAATGGATCAATCCAGCCACCAATACAAGGTTCTTTAATCCTTATTTGGATTCCTAAATCAAATTATTCTCAAAAAAGTTGAATATTGAACAGTTCAACGTGATTTCAGAATCAGAAACGTCTTCTAGCTTCAAGTAGGAGAGGATTTAATTCCAAGTGAAGACTTATTTTATTGATGATGACAACCTTCAGTTACCTTAAGTGTGGACATTAGGCACAACATAAAGCCCATACACTATGAAGTTTCCTTTAAGATATGATCCAGCATTAATTGGGTTTTGCCAACTGCTTTTAATGATTCTGCCTCATAATAATAAGGAAGGATGTGCAATCTGAAACTAGTGTGAGTTAGTGGAGGTTACTACCTCCAGTACCATAGATAAAACAGCTGAATACTTGGCCCCAAAGTTTGATTGGCATAATCAATAATTGGCATAAATACAAAAAACCTAAAGCAGTCAGAAGGATAAAATGAAAGTGATATTGTAAATTGTGATGCTTTAGGATAAGAACATTACAATGTGTGGTTAAAGATCAGTGCTACAAAGGTCAAGAATTACAGAAAAACAAACAAAAATAATTAATGTTTATCTTCTGTTTGTATTTGATATGAAAGTTGATCTTACTTCTGGACATTTCAGTGCAGATATTTTTTTGTTATGAGAGTAAGCTACTACCTTGCTCTCTATAAAGACATTATCTTAAAAGAGTCTGAAAGGAGATGCTGAAGAGTACAGTGGCCTCAATTTCTACACACTAAAACATATTCCTAAACATAACATATATACATAGTTTACCCAGGAAACAAAGGATAAGAGATTATATCTGAAAATAATGATCTAAATGCCATTGGAATGAACAAGCTGATACTATTCTCCCACGTTATCTGGCAATATCTGAAGTCAGCAATAGATTTCAGTTATGAAGAAATATCTTCAAGAACAGAAGAGAGGTAAGAAACTTCCCTATCTTGATCTTCCACTTTTGCCACCAAATTTGCTATTATTTAATAATCTATACTTGATATAATGTGCTAAATCAACCATGCACTTATTTTTTCCCAAATACATTTCTAACCACTGTTTATGTTTCTGCTTAAATCTTATCTAGATAAATATTTAGACACTTGCCTGTATAATTTCTGTAAAAAGTCAGATTTGATGTATTCTTGCCACAAATCAGTAGCTTTAAGTATGTTTCAAAATTAAGAACGATTTTCAATTAATTGACTATATTTACACCTCATAGAAATTGGTATTTTAGTAAGCTTGTCTCCAGATTCACTGTACCCAATTCTGTGACCAAATTAATTCTCTGTCAATCCATGTAGACATTATTTCATAATATGTCCCATCATATCACTAAAAATTATCTACTGAATGATTATATACTAAAGATTAACATGCTACAACTTTGCATTTTCTCTTTTGACACATTTTGAAGCCACAAAATTCATTACAGGAATTAATATCTTCATAACAAAAAAACACACACCAAAAAACCCAACTACAAAATACTTCAAAAATTCTTTAAATTACAAGAGTATAAAAATTCATTATTTTCATAATTTGTATAGCATTATGTAAATTCATTACATCAATATCTATAGTAAAGAAATCAGTTAAAAGGCCTCAGTTTTATTTATTAATAGTGCTTTAAGAATCTTTACATTAAGAAAAATGAAGCATGTAATGATCCTAAATATCCTAAAATAAATCCTAAAACACAATGTTTACAGTAAGGCTGTGCAATAAGCAATCATATGATAATGGCACAGCAAACCTATGCCTCAGTGATCCTATGTCATGTGATGTCAGTTAAGGATTAGATTTCCCCTACTCCTCCCAAGCTACTAATGGTACAAATATAAGCAGGGCTCTAAACGGTTGTCCTTTTTATTTTTCCCCTCATTTGCTCTTTCCCAACAAGCTGTGTGGATTTATCAGGACAAGATGATATACAGGATAGACAGGCCACCTCACAGTGATTAAAATAAGCTGTTAGTAACAGACATGCAACACCATCATAATCACCAGATCTGCACCGGGATAAGACTTTAGAACAACCTTCCCACAAGAGTACAAGGACAAAAACATAGCTACTTTTAAGACTGAGCTTTATCAGTTTATGGAGGAGATTAGGCTCTAGCTGCCAACAATAGCAGTGGATTGGACTTGATCACATATCTTCCTAAGGATGTTCCGTAACTGGATCTTGAAAAAGAAATTCAATCAAACTTTTACAGTCTTTTTTTTTAATTTTTAAGAAAAGAACTTTAAGATCTCTTACGAAAAAAATATAAATTAGTATGTTTATATACACAGTACCACTGTTACTATGGCTTAGCAGATGCTTCCATTCAAATTCCGTGCAGAATACATATAACATTTAAGAAAAGGGAAAGTTAAATAACTCTTTGATTTTCAAATTCCTTGGTCAAAAAAGACAAAAAGGGCACACTACATATGTATGGAGAAAAATTATAACCTTATTCATAAAGCTATGTCCATACTGAAATGCTTGTCTCTGTTTCATAATCACTACACGTATAAAATTTGGATGTACTCAAAGCTGAAGTGCTACAGTTTCTGTAAAAAAAGAAAAAAGATTGTTCAGTTTGTCAGCAAAGAGTTAATATGGCAAGAAAGATGTTGCATGTATTTTTTGTATCATGCCCATAGGATTTATCTATGCCTAGCTAGATTGTAAGTCACTCCATTCTAACATGTTCTTCAGAAACACGTTAGATTATAATAAATTTAGATTATAATAGTGCAAATCCCTGTCTGGAATTATAAGAAACACATTTTAAAGTAAACATTTTAGTAATAATAATAATAATTTTTAAAACTATATTTTGCTGGTTTGGATGTTAAGATAATAGTACTTGTTATTTAATTTATACTTAAGTAAATTTCTATGGCAAATATAAGAAATAACAAAAACACTTCCTCAGTATATTTAACTCAACATACCAAGAACTTTCTGTAGCAGAAAAAAATTTCAGCATCTGAAGCACAAACAAGCCCACGGAGAACATAACTTGAAAGCAGGCAAAAAAAATTAATGAAAAAAGAAGAAATAATTCTCTCTAGCTGTGAAGCTCAAGGTAATATTTAAAATCCCTCAGATCTTCATCATGTCCCTGTGCTATTCATCATCTGTATGTATTTGTTAATGGATCTGGTGAGCTAAGAGAGGTTGAATAGCCAAAGTGTGGATGACACCCAGCTGTATATCATCTTGTACAAACTGTACCCTCACACATATCTGCTAATACTAATTTTCCAAATTTGGAAAACTAACTAAAGCTGGACATAAGCAAGATTGAGTTGATTTTATTGGCAAAACAGATCAAATCTTGAAAAGTTTGTCTCCAAGATAATGTTCTAAAACATGGAGATTTTCTGCCTTAGGAATTTTTACAGAGCAATCAATTTAACAGTTCTGTTCATACACTTCAGGGGCCACTTGTGCTCTAATAACCACAAAAGCAAAAAGAACCCCGCAATAACATGTGCCACAACCACCTCCAAAAAAAGAAACCTCTTTAACTGCAACAAGATTGCACTCCATTCTCTGGAAATCTGAATGGAATACAACTACACGCATGTTCATAGCCAGCAGGTTAAGTATAAAAAGTATGCTGTAGATTAGTAACAAAAGATTACAAAGCTCTTCTCAACACTAACCTCACACTTGAAAGTGGAAGTCTTAATTTTTCTTTCCTGGCATTTAAACTTATGTATGAAATTGATCTCCGGGATCTGACATATCCTCCTTCATTCCATTATTATCAGTCTCCCACTACAGGTTATTTTCAGACAATAGATAACAACTTGAAAAGGAAGTTAAGACAATGAAAATAGTAGCATTAATTAGTGCTCTTAGACCTCGATTTGCCTGTGGGGGGTGGGGTGTGTGTGGAAATCAACACCAGCATAACAACTCCAAATGATTCTTTAACCAGGTTGAAAAAGAGAATGCAGAAGGTCAAAACCAAAAGAGATGATGGTTCAGACTATCAATAAACTAGGCAATTTACATCTTATTAAGAAAGAGGCTACTGAGTAAGAGGCAAAAGCAGGTAGTCTAACGGTGCAAGTAAATGCAAACAATTATGTCTAAGACAGAAACAAAATAGGAGATCTCAAAACATAAATTGAAGGGATGGGATAAACGCTATCCCCCAAAACAACTGCAAGTAGAGATGATTGGTTTCAAGAGAATACGAAATTGAGTAAAAACTACACAACTATAGTAAAACAAAAGGAGAGAGAGGAAAAAACCCTTACAAAATCAGTCAAACATTGAAAGTCATGAACCACGGGAAAAGTATGAGCCATCAATGGGATGAGGCCACGAGAAGAAGAGATGTACGTGTTAGGAAAGCTATTTTCGACGCAGAAGGAAGCTTAACACCATTATACCAGACACTCATGCACTATGTTTGGTTAGCATATTCGAGAGAGATGGATTTAAACATTTTGGATACAGTGTTTTAAAAAATGATGGAAGGAGATGGTAATTATCAGAGATACAGAAGTGTTATTTAAATCAAGATACCATACAGACTGGTTCAAATTGGCCACATAGGCTGGAAAGTAGATGAAGGTTCCTGTACCTTAACCAAATTTCTAGTCAGTAGAAGCATTAAGAAGAAAAATTCATTAAGTAGGGAAAAGGCAGTATTAACTTCACCAATGTAAGACCTATAATACACAGCCCAAGAAAAAAGAGATTATATTAATACTTTTCCACTCCAACAACTGCTTCCAAGAGCTGGGGATCCCCTATCATTAAATAGGAAATTAGATACTGGACACTGAATAGAATGATTCATCACTGATGAAGATTTTAGAAATCACTAATTATCAACTTGTCTGCTTACAGACAGCTTCTCACATAAAACTGAACAAAGTAGCCCAAGTGAAAAAAATCTAAGGGGGAGCCTTAGCAGAGATGATGGTGCAGTCAAAGTCATCACCACAAATGAAAACGCCACCAAATGACAGAAAGAACTGGAAGAGACGAGTTCCCACACTTCATGACAAGACTGCCTTGAGAGCTAGTATATGATAATGTTAACAACATTAAAAAAAGTCAGCAAAACCATACAAGCCTTTACTGCTAATCTAGTGAATCCCACATATAGCAGCAAAACCAAATTCTCCAGCCTGTGCTAGAACAGGATAAGGAATAAATAGCCCCAATGGATTCAGCTAAGATGTACTTATTATAGGACTTAAAAAGGGAAAATAATACCATACAAAGCTTCCGTCCTGCTCCAGTGTCCAGAGTACAGCTCAGCTGCTACCATAAATAATTGCTAGCCTGAATAACACTATGTCACTGAATTGCCTATACCCTACAGGTGAATTCTCAGTTCTCATAGCCAGTTGCTATAATTCAAATGTCATGTTGATATTTACTTCTCTTCTTGTGCTGTGTATCTTTTGCCTTCTATAACAAAATATGTGAGTTACTCAATACCTTCACCAGGATTTGTTGAAGTAACTCTTATTGTCCACATCAACTCTGACTCACAGACTGCAGGAAGAGGAAATATTGCTTTCCCTAAGTTATCATCTCCTATTACCACTGCTAAAAATAAACCACTGGCCCACTGAGTTAAATGGACCATTAGTCAAACTCAGCGAGGACTTTCTTAAGTCGTCCTTGCTATGTGGAAATTTTCCTCATAGTAGATGACCAAATTACAAGTTTATCATTGTGTTATGGGTCCTTTAAATAGCCAGAGCTACTCAGTGAGTCCAAGATTTGGTGTAATAGAATGCACAGAATGACACTTCTGTTGAAACAGAGAGATGGAAGAAGACAGTAGGTATCTTGTCAGGGACAATAAATACTGATTTTTACCAAAAAATCAGTAAGTAAAAATACTCCCAAGATATTTTAAAATTTTTGCATTATCTGTATTACTCCATACATACTCCACATTACCTTTGCAAGTTCTTTAGATCACCATGTCTCCATATGGGTTACAACAATTAGCCAAAGAAGACTACAGTCTTAACTGAAGCTTTTGAACAGTTCTGATATGCAAAACATAAATAATGATAACACAGAGTTAGCTTGACTGATTTGAGAACGGCACTTGTTCTCTAACAGAAACCCTAAAACGTATCAGTAACCTATACAGTTGTGCCTTTAATCAGGAAAAAATTTATTTGCAAATAGCATAACCTAAGTGAATTTCCCCTATGTTAGGACTACTAAAAATTAGGAAGCGCAAAAGTTAGAAACTTGAGCTTAATTTAAAACAATGGGAAATATGCCTTACCATGAATAACTTAAGCAAAATAATATTTTGCTAAAGTTTGAAGAACATCTGATTGTTTATTATATGTGCTTGTTATCCGAATTCTTCCCCCTAAATGCTCTTACAAATAGCAGGAGACTGCAGAATATCATGACAAAATTTTTAAATGAGGCATAAAACCAGAAAGCTCTACACCTCTAACACAGAAGATACTTAAACTCTAGAATTAGTTAGAAAGAGACACAGCAGACTCCCTAGCCCATGACATTTTTGAAAGACTGAGTGCATGGCCATCAGAAAGATATTCTCGAAACAACCAGTTTTGGGGCTTGAAATGGAAATTTCCAAGTATTTATGTTCTATATCATGCAGTGGTTAAGCCAATTATTAAGAGCACTATGGTCTTCATTGATTTTAAAATCCAGGATTATGATATTTACTACAGCATTCCAAGTAATTAAAGATCTCACTCAGACTTTGATTTCATGCCTACCATTTTCAAGCCTTCCAAAATAATTTCTCAAATTGTCACGTCACCATTTCTATGTAAAGCAGCATCTCTTAAGATATCAAAGAAATTTATTTAACAGAAAAAAACACTTTAAATACTTATTTCTTCATTTGCAGAGTCTGCTGTCTTAAATTTGTTTTCATAAGCTTTGTTTGCTTAGCCTGTAGTTTGCTTTTGCACTTGAATAATTTTTTTAATTCTCTAAGCTTGTTTTTGCTCCCCCCTCCCGCACTCGTCCCAGCTGGGAAAAGCATTTGAAGTATAAACAAGCCCAAAGCTCTCCCTCCCTACGGAGGGCAGGCGTTTGCCACTCAGTTTGCTGCTTCTAGATTGCTGCCTCCGCGTTTACTCGATTTTAAGTTTATGTTTCCACACAAGCACGTCTGCATGGAGATACGCATCCAGCAGAAAAGTCCCCAAACCAATGCAAAAACCCAGCAATACAGTCAGCCCGCTCCCGGATACCTCAGACAACCGCCCAAAGCTCTGAAAGCTCCCCGGGGCCGCTCCCATCCCCAGGCCGCAGGTGGGCGAAGGGCGGCGCGGCCCGGCCGAGCCTCACAGAACCGCCGCCCGCGGGACAACCGGGCCCGCACCGGGCTCAACCGCCCGATCCGGGCCGCCCCCCCCCCGCCACACGGCAGGGCGAGAAACGCCGTACCACGCACCTCCTGCCTGACCCAGCCGCCGCGCTGGGGTCCCGCTCCGCGGTAGCGGCCACCAGCCCTCACCTCCCCGCCCGCAGCGCCGACAGCGCGTCCACCGCCACCGCGCAGGGGTAAACCGACCCCGTCTCCAGGGCAACCCGGCGGGCCCGCCCTCGCCGCGCGCTCATTGGAAGGAAACGCCGGCTGCCGGCGGGCGGAAGCGGGGACCGCGTTACTTAGCAACGGGGCGGGCGGTGCGGGCCCCCCAGAGAGCCCCCGGGTGGGTGGGGGTTGCTCCGCGGCCCCCTGAGGGGCTGCGGCCCGGGGAGACCCCAGTGGCGGCTCGCGCCTCAGCCGTTAACGGCAGCGTCAGCGTCACCTGGGAGACACGGAGGAGGCGAACCCCGAGCCCAGCTCCGCTCTCTCGTGCGGGTTTCGGCCGGGTCAGTAGCTGGAAGAGAGGAGGTTTTCCAGAGCTAGCAAGCCGCCTTCCCTCTTACCGCGAGGGGACCAGAAACCAGTGTGAGGAGGAAGGGGCCGATTTTACGCTCCGAGGATCTCCGGGGAGTGCTGACCTCATGCCACCGGACGACGCTGTTGTTAAGCTAAGCATTTTAAGATGACATGAATTTTGAGCCATTTAACTATAGCTGTGCCTTGTTTGTAGAGACCATTGCTCCATGCCGAGGGACTGAAAAGAACTGCAGACTATCGTGTTACACACCAACTAATCCCGTCAAATACGAGTCACAAAACGCGTTCCACTGGATCCAGCTCCACCAGCCTGGAGTCATCAGGTACATCATGTGGGCTTTTAATCCACAGACATTTATTGGACACCGCCTGCTTGTTTTTCTCTTCTACTTTTTCCGTCCTCTATTTGTTCATGCAGCTGCGTGGTGACTTGCAGCATGGAACTTACTTGTTTACTGAACAACTATTTTTCCTTGAATTATTTTTCAGACTGAACAATTTCCTGATTCAACTCACTACATCATCATTATGGTGTTTGTGTCAATGCAACGCAAATAGTGGGGAGGTAGCCCATGAATTGTGGAACTACAACTCCGAAGATTGTTCTTGATTTCTTTCATTAATGCTAACTCAACCCTCTGTAGCTGGTATCTATCTCAAATAAGAAAAAATGTCTTCTTACTCTGTTCTCTGGACAAAAAGAATCTATTGCTTGAGGGGATCTGTCCTGCAATGTAATTCCTGACCTTGCCAATAGGTTCTTCTTTAGCAGGAGGAACTGAGAAACGATGGATAGGGTATCACTTTGTATATGACTTACTGGGCAGAAAGAACACACACCACCTGCCAGAGAAAATTTTTGCTGAATTTGCTTCATTCCTTAGAAGCCTATGCTAAGTTTTAACCTATATGATCTTCCTGAAGATCATAACAGTCATACTTGGTCATACCAGAAGTCCCAAGCACTATATTCCATATTCAACAATAGTCAGTACAAGAAGTAGGTGCAGAAACAGTAAGGAACAAAGCCATACAGCCTTTCCCTCTTTACATTAAGCCTTTTGACAGTCATGAATTAGGGACTTGGTCATACCAAAGGTGCCACAAACACTATATTCCATCTCCAATAAAAGCTTCTAGCAGAGGTAGGTGCAAAGAATATAAGGAAAAAAATGTATTCTTTCCCTCTTGATATTATATCTTTTGGCAATTATAAACTATGAGATTCTTGTACTAAATGTTACATTGAGAGCATGGATATGTACCGCTGGCATTTATCTATCCCTCTAAACTTTTGATCTCCCACCACACTGAATTCTGTTTTTAAAGTCCTGCAGAAAAGCATCTGTATTTGTTACTTTTAAAACATCCATCTGGTAATTCATTTGCTCCCTTTTTAATGACAGGTAGCAAATAGTAATTTTCTATTCAATTTCTGTGTGTCATTCATGCTTTCATAGCTCTTTTCAGCTGTCCCTTTCACAGGTTGAAGAGATCTAGTCTATTTTGTCTCTTAGGTAAGACCTAATCTATAAACTCAATTGACCATCCTTGTTGCCTTTCTCTTTATCTTTTCTAGTTCTACTTCATTCTTTTGAGATAGGGTGACTGGAACTGCCTAAAGATTATTCCTGGAAAAGAGATTGTCTGTGGGTCATAGGACAGGTTCATAGGATGGTAAGATAGTACAAGAGGTTGATTCAGATTAGAAGGGGCCTTCTGAGACAATCTAGTCAAACCTCCTGTTCAAAGCAGGGTGAGCTATGAGGTCAGACCAGGGTGCTCATGGCTTTATCTTGGTAGTCCTCTGCTGAACTTACTCCATTTTGTTGATGCCTGTCTTGTGTTGGGGGTCCAAGACTGCATGCAGTATTACAGATGTGGTCTAAGAAGTGCTGAGTAGGGAAAAAAAAAGTTAAATACATGTAACAGAAAAATGTTTTAATACTTACTCTTTCACATGTTAGGGATAGAAATCTTTTATTTAAATAGGACTACTCACATTTGAGTGCATAAAGTTGTAATTTTCTCTGGATTCTGAGTGTATTTAGCACTGCAATCTCTGTTACGTTGTGTTTTATTTTAGTTAGTCAGAAAAGTAATACAATTTTTACTAACTACTAGGAGTCTTGACTAATCTAGGCATACATAATAGCTCCTTTATGCAAGGTGTCTAGCTCTACCACACTACTAAGAACAAATCCTACTTCTTCTAACTTCTCTGTGACTTTCAGCTCAAGAAATGTGAGCATCATGGTGAAATGTGCTAGCTTATTGCCATCCACATCCATCCTACACAGTCTTATCGAGAGCATTAGTTACAGTTACCAGCACCTTAGGTTTTTACAGAATTGTTTCTTGTTCCTTTTCAGTTGCTGAAAGCTAAACTGAAGTTTATTCAGCTACTTGTTTCTTTTTCTTACCAGAGCTCTGTATTTTCTCCTGCACTCATGTTATTGGAGCAGGATACATTTATCCCAACTATGAATAATACAATAAGACAAGTAGAAATAGAACTTTAAATTGGGTCAAAAATGGAGTTTCAATTTCCATCATAGGTAGAATCAATGAGTACTTAGAGTTTTGGTAACTTTCATTTTATTCCTATGATGTGACTGACCTCTGGTGGGAGTTAGCAAATATTATTTTATTTTAATTTCTCACTAAGAACATTTTTTTCAACTAGTGATCCTATAATACTATTAGCCTGCTGCCTGGCAGGGATCATATGCTTTTCTACCTCATGTTAACTGTCAAATTACATCTGGCAAAGGATTTCATGTAGGACTCAGGCCGATGATTATTTTTCTCCACTCTTGCTGAGAAGTGCTTACTGAAGGTGTCAAAAGAAGAAAATACTTGAAAGAAGTTTCATTCATTATGCTTAGTTCATGCACTTGTTTTATTAGATGCATACAGTCTCAGCTGTACCTAAAACCAATAGCTTTTAATAAGCCATTTTAAGTGGAGGAACTGCCACCTTCGCAGTGCTGTTGATGTTGTCCGTTGGTAGTTACAGCATTAAGATTGCCTAGAATTCATTTCGGGAAATGGAATATCTATCAGAGAGTCCCGCATTTGCAAATGAGGTCAGACTAAATCAGAAAGTGCCACTTGCCCTTGTACTTGTAACTTGTACAGGGTAAATTTTGAACACAGAGGTTCTGTGGGACCTGAGGAAATGCAAGGTGACAGACTTCCTGGCTGATGATTACCGGTAGTTTTCAAAAAGCAGCTTTTTTAGCACCACAGGATGCTCACTACTCTCAACTGGCTGGCAGACAGGCTCTAGTTACAAAATCTAGCACTGGGGTGAGATTCACTTTGAGACTGGGGCACTTACATTGAAGCGCTGGACCAGTAGGCTTATAAACTGCCATTACCATTAATTTCCCACAGGAGTCCCACAAGATCTTTCACAGTCTCTCACAGAGTAGCTCAGTTTACTCGAGACTAGGTGTTTAGAGTAAAATGAACTGTTTGCTGGAATCTATTGACTGTATTAATTAGATCATTATTGACTATAACAGAAATTTTAGACACCTAAATTTAAGCCATTTGAATCCCTCCCCAGATATTTGCTGGCAACAGACTTTTAGCCTAGGTAATGCCACCCTCCTGCAGTGATCCTGACCATAAGACCGTTGCCTATCGCAGAGCTACTGGCTCAGATAACATTGAACCTGAGAAGGCGCAGGCCCGTGCTGTGCTGCGCTGCACATCCCGCCTGGCTGTCAAGCCTGTGGTGTGCTGCGCTTGTCCCATGGCTGTGGGACAAACTCAGCCAGCTTGTTGTTAACAGAGGAGGCTGCAAAGCTGCTCCTGCTTGGTACCTGCGATTGCACCACCTGCGTGGTCTTGCCTCTATCTAAAAGTGCAGCAGGAAGTTCTCCTGTGAATATCCTTCCTGTTTAACAGTGAGAATGATGAATAGACTTGGTTTATTGTAAGAAAATCCTATAGTAGCTCAAATGACCAACGTGGGGTAACCCTTTCTACAGGCAGGGTCTGCACAGTGTGCTACATGCTGATCAGAGGCCCATTCGCTGCTGCCCAACTTAGCATCTAAAGGAAGGTAAGATTATCTGTACTATTCTCTCTTTCTTTATAGTGTTAGCTCTAATAAATAGCATTTTAAATGAGTCTGACTGCCTTTCTAACTGGGATCAGCATCTCCTGGTGCAAAACACCTCCTTTTCTGATTTTTTTCTTTTTTCAGAAATAATTGTGGGATTTCTAGCCTACTGCGAAAAAGTAACTTTAGAGGCATATTGATGCTAGTTAAAACAAATATTTTAGAATCAAAAAACTGTTGAGGCTTATTTTGTTCCCTTCTCCAGGTATTGTACAGCTCCAGCTGGCTTGGCAGAATTCCTTCAAGGTGGAAAAAGCAAAGAGCTGGCAAACGTAATTATGTGTTACTCCTTTTATTATAGACCAGAATACATACATTTTATAGACTGGAATAGAGGTTTGCTGAGAGCATTATGCTCTTACACATCTGTATAGGAACAAGCTCTTACAAACAGTACATACAAGTCATTTTGTTGACGGCAGCACATACTAATGTCATGATATGTGCTCAGGTCATATAGCAGTCACTCATGTCAACGTATGGGTCTCTACAACCAGGGCCTACGATTAAACTATCGAGATTCAGCTTGAAATCACTATCTTCTTGTTATAATGTCTTCTGCAGTGGCCCACTGCAGCATCTTGCATAATTGAATTTCAAATGCAAAATGAATGAAAAACCTATGATGATAAACCCGAGAACTAACATTTCTAACTCTCCTGGATGTTACAAAACATGTACTTAATGGACCCATTGATTTAAAAGGACATTGTGTTCTCCGTCTTGCTTGCTTCCTTCCTCTCCTCCATAGCCTTCTTCAGAGAGATAAGGAGAAAGAGAGATCGGTACTAACTGTCCTATCATTCAGTCCCACTAACAACACCTCTTATTTCACAGGTAGCAATCATATTTACTATCAAATGGTTTATTTCATACACTTCTAATTAAACTTGAAGCAATTATTCTCATCTTACATTTAGTATTAAATTAAATCCTGTGAACTAGGTTTCTTTCTTTTTTTCTGAATATTTTGGCACTAATTTGAACTAATAGACAAATCATAGAAACATTTGTGTTGAGTCAGAAGCTATGTGTTAGGAGTTGTTTATGTTTTATAATGACTAGGCACTAGATTTTTTTTTAGTTTTAGATAATTGCAGAAACCAGGAGTAATTTCAGGTCTTTAATGATAGTCAACTTTTCTACTCATTTTCAGTAACTCTTTGCTGATAGAAAGGAAGAAGACTATATTGCTAGCTCTACTACAACTATTTTGTGTTGGTTTAAATTTATCCTTACTCATGCTGCAAACTCTTAACATGTACATTGAATTTTGGTAACCCCAACCTGGGATTGCAAGAAAAAAAGGCTCGAGATGCCATGGGAGAGGATGAGATGCCACAGGCCAGGATGAAGTGTGGTGAACCTGCACATGTTTTAATATCAGGAAGTGAGAAACGCACTTGCACAGGGTGCCCATCAGTCCCTGTCTCCAGCAGTCAGATGTTGCAGCACTGCTAAGGCCCAGGTCTGCCAGCTTCGAGGTGCGAAGACCAAATCACTCCGTTGGCTAGGAAAGTCCTTCTGTCATGATCAAACAGCCACGGCTGGGTCCGGATGCAGTGGGTTTGGGTGAGTTCAAATGCAGTACTGTATCCGGTGCCAATGGGTGCGTGGGCCATGGAACTCCCTGGAGTGTGCAGTGGGACGGGGATGTGTGGTGGGTCTGCATGCGGTGGGCAGGGGCCATGCAATGGTGCTGCATGCTGCCACTACAGTGTGGCACCTGTTGGGGCAGACCTCACCACTTTGCAAGAAGGAGACTGGAAATTGCCTGGAGTCAGGGTTTTCCGTTTGTGCTGGAACTTCATTTTTGAGGTAGCCATGTTACCTGTCAGTACATTAGATTGTAGAGCTACAGTCTGATCTCTTCCCTTGTGGATCTGTGAAGTCATCTCTTTACTGCTCTTACTGTGTCCTCCATGAACTTCTGTACTCCCCTCCTGTTCTGCCTGCTTCTTACTTCTTTCAGTCCCTTGTCTGTATCTTTTATCCTTGAGTAACCTTTCAGGGACCAGATACATAGCTAATTATTTGCTTCTAGCCCTGTTCCTTTACTGTGCTTTTCCCTGTGTTTAAATCTACCTTATTGTAGCCTCTCCTTGGCAGGAGTTCTCTTACTTGCTTTTTTTTCACCTTTCTTCTCCTATCGTTATCTCTTGATTACAAGCTAAAAGCTGACAGCTTTTAAGTAAGGGATGGTAATTTACTCAATACTTAGTAACATGATGTCAGGCTGTGACAGTTCTGTTGAAGAATTAAAAAAAGTTGGAGTTCACACACTCTTCTTGTCTGTAGTCAGATGTTATGAGTATTAATCCTTCGTATGCAGAGAATGGAAGATTAAAGAACAATTCCACTTAATTCACATTTCTTTCTATCTTCTTCCCTGCCCCCAGCCCCCCCCACCCTCAGTGCCACTCAAACCCTTCAGTTTTCATTGAATAAAATAGGATATCATATTTCTTGTCAGGTGCTTTCATGCAGGTATAATTTCTTCATGCTTGCTTACTCATCTCTGGAGGCTAAATCGGTGGTTTTCAGGAAAGCAACATAGTGGATGTAGCTGGAACGGGACCAAGTTCCAGAACTGAGATCTTGTTTTCAAATTTGGAAAATTATGGCATCTACATAAACTAAGGAGTACTGTAACTATTTTTATAGAAGCAATGCATTTAAAACCCCTGCCTTTTAGAGAACTTTATAGTAGTAAGATCCAGGGGTAATGAATCCTGCCTTTCATTATATCAAGCAAAAGTTTTGTCATTGATTTCAGCGAGGGCAAGATTTTACTTGGACACACTTGAAACAGAGAGATAAGGTCAGTTTTGTAGGCAGTGTCACTATTCAGAATTTACTGAAACATCAAACATACTGTTAGGAAAGTACAGCAGAACTACTGTGGTAGATAAATGCATTGTGCCATTTCAACTTAAAAAATATTGGAAACAACTGTCCATTTTTGAGCCGTAATTAATGAACTCTACTTTTGAGAACTGCTGCAGCGGCTCAAATTTGTAATAATCTAGACAAGTATGTCTGGTGGTATCACTGTTTTTATCTGTCATGTGATTTTTTATATCTTAACCAAAGCGGAGGAAGGAAAAGGCAAATTTTGTTCAGAACTTGTTTGACACAAGCTAGTTACTGTATATGTGTGTCTAATTTCTTTTCTTCTGAATGGTTTCAGTTGTGTATAAGCATATCCTAGGTTGGTGTATGGCAAACCTACAGGAATCGCTAATAGGTTGATTTTGAGCATTATATAGATGTATTAATTTCCTTTATATAGTCATCATAAATTCTTGATTTTTTTTAGGTGCAGTGCTAAACTACTGAAGATTGTGATTCTAAATTACTTAAGTAAAAAGCAAGAGAGAAATACATGATGACAGTTCAGACTGACACATTAATCATCGATGTTAAAGATCATATTTTTTACTTCCTGCTAGCTCTTATAAAAAAATCTGAAACCTTCAAAAGCATAGGAAGCCTAGCTTCCTTCTTTCATGTAAAACTTTTGCAAGAGAAGAAAGAACATATCTGCTTCTAGACTTCTGTGGTTTTGCAGTGAAATGTTGCTTTCGTCTGAAATATTTTATGTAAATGTGGAAGAAAAATCAATTGATCATAGAACTTATGTATCCTATCTCTCCCAAATCATATCTACAAACTCAGTCTTATTCATTCGTTGGTACAAGTGAAAATGACAGTTCATGTATTACTGGGGACCGACTGAGAGTTTTAAAAATACTAAAAAAATTAAAATTAGTTGGCATTAGATCTTAATTAGTTCACAGATTTATTATTATGCCAAGAATGTGAATTTCTTTCAGTCTGCACGTGATTCTTCATTCGTGAAGCATGAGTTTTCATTTTATTCCTTTCGAGCTGCTTATTTCTATTGCACTTTGTAGCTTCAGCATCTATATGTATTTCAGTTTTGAGTAATCTTTTCTAATACTTTTAATTCAGGTGAAGTTACTTTGCCAGGAAGAATGACCAAATTAGAAAATAAAACATAAACCGAATTTATCTTACTGACTCGGAAAACCAAACCTCAGATGGATGTGAATGTTTCAAAATATACAGCTAGATTCAACACAAAATAGGGGGGTGGGAGGGAAAGAATTCCACTGGTTTGCCATTAACTTGGTCTCTTAATTGGAACAGGGAGAAATAATCTTTTTCCCTTTTGCCCCTGGGAAAGCTGCAGATGTGATTGTCCTAACTGTAGGCCTGTGGATATTCATCCTGGTCTAACCCCTTTTGGAAATTAATGGAAGCAAAACAGTTGAATACTTTGAGAATATGTGCACAATTATTGAGTGTCTCTTAGTCACTTAACAGTGAGTTTTAGAGTTAATACACATTTATTATCTTTGAAAAGTACATTCTTTCATAGTTTATTGAAATTATAAATTAGCATATTGATAAATAATAACTACCCTAGAAATTCTACTAGAAATTCTAGTTGCAAGTTAGGGCAACATTCTAATTTTCCTATTTCTCTTGAGGTAGTTAAGGATATTTTTAGATTCCTTGCTCTTTGTTTTTTGTGTATCTTTCTCTCTTTTACTCTTTTTTCTCCTTTTTTCTTTCCTTTCTTATTCTGTGCTATTTTTATCTGTAGCTCTGGAAAAAGATAAGCCAAGTGACTTTTCCTCTCTGCAAACCTCACAGCTTTCAGAACACTTGTCTCCAGTAACAGGCTCAAAGCTTTTGCCTTGCTCCTGAGAGACCCCATCTCCTGACCTTACAAGCTCTGCTTGTTGAGGTTGATGGTTTCATTCAACACTACCAAGAAATGTAGCAAATAGCAGGGTTGGCTTTGTGGATGGAGATACGCTTTTTCAGGAGTATTTGACGGGGGAATCTTGAAGATCAGCATAAAAGATACTGACTTTGACTTGGTGTTTACAGAGGAGTCAGCACACCAATGAGAATTGTGGCCTGGTTTTGGAGGGTTTGTTTGTTTGTTTGTTTTCTGCTTTTTTTTTTTAATTTATTTTTTATTCTTTTATGAGCTGCTCATGTTACCTTTATGGCAGGATGCTGTGGTTTTCTGACCAATGATACTTGGTCCAGTAAAACACAGGAGAGCAATAGTATCGCTGACTGCATGCTCAACTCCATACCTCATTCAGGCTTGTTTATTTGTTGCACAACACAGAGATAATTTACATTGGGATTGCAGTGTATGGTAGTGACATCTCCCATTTGGCACTGCTGAGTAAGGTGAGTTGACGGTTGTCCGATGGGGAGTGTTTCTTTAAGGCTTTCTTTACAATCTTGTAATGTTCTGTAGCATAAAAATGAATAATAACAAAATTTATCAGAGCAGCTATTTCAAAGCTGTACAAAAAAGAGCAGGGTGAAAACCTGTTGAAATATTTGTTCTTTATTAAAGTTAGTAGATAGGAGTTGCTTCTGTGCCATGAGCGCTGTGCAAAGCTGAGGTCAAAAGCCATCCCTGCAAACACGGAAATGTGGCAAATGCTCTTATCTGCTCTCTGTCCCTCTAAGGTTTTGAGACTCCTCCATCTATTAAGTGAACTCAGAGTGCTGCCCGGGGAGCCCTGCTGTGAGGCACCGCTTATTTTGGCATGCTGCAGAGCAGCAAGGAAGCATGGACAGCAGGTTCGTGGCAAGCTCCCCTTTTATAACAAGAGCTGGCCAAAAATGAGCGGCTCTTCGGAGCCACTCATTACTAATACAAAACCCCTCTATTTGCTCGGCAAGAGCTGACTTCGTATTTAAAGCGTATTTAAAGACCCAGGCCCTGCCAGCCCAGGTGTTCGGGCCGCCCAGCGCCGAGGCGGGTGCGGCCCCAGCAGAGGGCGGTGCGCTTCCGCAGGCCGCCTCCGGCGGTCGCGAGGATGCTCCTGGTTCAGATTTGTAACCGCTTCTATAAACTGTTTCCCGTCACTTTCTATCTCCTTTTAGTCGTGACTTTTCTTCGCGGAGAATTCCTGAAGAGCAGAGCACAATTTTTAACTAGAGAGCGTTTAGAAACAGTGGAACAGAATGAAAGTGAGAACATGATCTGGAATAATTTTGTCTCTTAGCATCCTGCTTTTCCTTTACTATATTTAATTCCGTCTTTCCCTTTCTGGTAGCCTGTGGTAGTTACCACTGTTCTATAAAAAAAACCAATGACTATGTCATCTGTTTTTAAAGTGAATGGAAATCCCTTTTCTTTGAGGAGGAGAGGGAAGCCAGGTTGATCATGTTTTTCTCCCAGCAGGATGTGCTGAATGTGGGTGCATCTGCCTGCCTGCAGATGGAGAACTGGAGGATAAGATAAGGTCTGATAGGGAGAACGTCATAGGGGAGGACAGAGCAGACAACGCAGTTCCTAATCTTAGACAGGAATTTCTTGAAGTCAAAATTGTTGTTCTGGATTCAAGTCACTGTCCTGCCATAAAACTAGCCACTTTTTTTCTGCTTGATTAGAGTTGATTTGGTTCATGGAGGAGTGCAGTTTGTATTGAAGCCAATGCATATCAAGCCAGTGCTAGGTAAGTAAGGGCAATGTAAATTAAGGACCAGGAAGGCACGTGAGAGGTAGGAGCACTGTGTTGGCTGACCTTGTTTTATGGAACTGCACCCTGGAAAAAACAATCTCTCAGCATCTCTGAAAAGAAAAGAAATTGTGCCCAAGCCTTTTTAAATAGCCTTTCTGGCAGGTCTTCATTAATTGCAACAGGCTGAGTTAAAATTCAAGGGGCTTTATTAAAACACTAACAGAATTGACTCATAGCCATTCTCAAAAACTGGAGAAACTAAATCCAATCATCTGGGCACTATATGCATAATCTGTTTCTGAATAGAGGTAGAGAACCAAATAATACTTTTCAGGGGTGGGGAGAGCAAGCAGAAGGGAGAAGGCTGAGGAGAGGAGAGCAAAGAGAGCTTATCACATCACTTTCACTGTGTATCACTTTCACCCTTCTTCCAGTTTGGCTCCAATACAAGTTTCTAAGGCTCTACCACTTAACACAGTTTAGACTTATAGGTAGGGATCTTCAAAGGATTTTGTGAAGGCTGGAGGATGTGTTCTGTCCATTGGTTGTTTTTACAAGTTGTTCTATATTAACATCTGCATTTCAAGAGGGTACAAAGGTCGGGAGGGATCGATGTAGAATCTGTGCTGTGGAAGGGAGACTCCCTATATAGTTTTCTGCCTTTTTCAAAAGCTCTTGCTGGTCTTTATCCAGAACTTGTTTTACCAGGTCTGCAAACTGAAGCATTGTGCTAAGGTGTCTGCTAACCTGCAATACAGCTTGGTTATCCAAATACTCCAGATATTGTGAAATGGGATATTATCCCTTGGTAGACCTTATCAAGGTCCTTATTATGTCCTTCTGTTCAGCTTCCCTTATTTCCCAGCAAGTCTTTTGATGCAGCTCAGATTCTCAGTCTCAGTCGCTCTGAAAACCTCAAGGAGGGACTGCTTTTTTCCCTTGATCTTCAGGTCAGCGCACTTATACACAGATACAGGCTTAGGAAGCCTTTACGGTATCATGCTTGGCATAAAAACGTAGGGAAATGTGGGGAATTTTCTTTCTAGGGACTTTAACTGTGGTACAGCATGAGGTTGTAATGCAGATTGTGATCTGGTAATCAACCGGGGTGTCATGGTTTAACCCGAGCTGGCAACTAAGCACCGGTGGGATGGGGGAGAGAATCAGAAGAGTAAAAGTGAGAAAACTCGTGGGTTGAGGTAAAGACAGTTTAATAGGTAAAGCAAAAGCTGCGCACACAAACAAAGCAAACCAAGGAATTCTTTCGCTACTTCCCATCGGCAGGCAGGTGTTCAGCCATCTCCAGGAAAGCAGGGCTCCATCATGTGTAATGGTTACTTGGGAAGACAAAATGCCATTACTCCAAATGCCCCCGACTTCCTCCTTCTTCCCCCAGCTTTATAAGCTGAGCATGATGTCATATGGTATGGAATATCCCTTTGGTCAGTTGGGGTCAGCTGTCCCAGCTGTGTCCCCTCCCAACTTCTTGTGCACCCCCAGCCTGCTCGCTGTTGGGGTGGGGTGAGAAGCAGAAAAGGCCTTGACTCTGTGTAAGCATTGCTCAGCACTAACTAAAACATCCCTGTATCACCAACACTGTTTTCAGCACAAATCCAAAACATAGTCCCATACCATCTACTGTGAAGAAAATTAACTCTATCCCAGCCAAAAGCAGCACACTGGGTAAAAATAAAAAGTTTTGATAAATGAGTGAGGCTTGCTTACAATGTTACAACCACATTTTCCAATCAAGGTATTGCTGAGGTCAGTTTGTTTTGTAAAGTCTATGTTGTAAGCTGAAGCTTGTAAACTGTAGTCTGGGATCTTATTGAGGAATAGCTCATATACCTGCACAAGGAAACAGTGAAAAATTTCTGTCCCTGTCAGTCAGAGCCCTCAAACTCCACTCTTCTAAAGAAAATAATGTATGATAGTACATAGTAAAATGGTTCTTCCTGTTCTGAAATCCTTTCCTTGTAAGGAAGGAAAAGCAAATGTGTTACTGATGTCATATCTGGGCTTTTTCTAGTTTCAAGTGCAATCTCCTTGTATTGTATTCTCTGCTTCTCAAACTAAAATCTTATGAACTGGTTTCTTTCATGTAGATCTGTTTGTGCCACTGCCAGCCAGCATGCACTGAAAGTTGCAAAATGCCAGTATGCACTCTGTATTTGTTTCATAAAAACAGATCTAAAGATGTGAAAGTGATTTGTGCAGTGCTTTTAACTTGAACATAGTTCGATTAATTTGTGCATGTTTCTATTATCAATCATCATGCTCTGCATATAGGGTGATAATCCTGTGCAGGAGCACTGGTTTTTAAATTGCCACCTATATAATATTACTTTTCCTTTATTTAGTAATTTGTTTGCTCATAGAGCTGTTCTTAGTAAAAGCAGAGTGATGGTAAGGGTGATACAAATCTTACTGGTGGTACTGGCTATTGTGGCCCAGAACTGGCTGCAGGTAAATAGTAATGACTGATAGTAGGTGCTGGTGGCATCACACCAACTCACCTGGATTATTGCCAAGAGAAATATTTATTTAGTCCTGGTAGGTGATTATTTCTGTCTTTCTAAGCATATGAAGCAGTCCAGCAGTTGCTTCAGATGTTGAGATGGGTAGGCAGTGGCTCAATAAAGTTGTGGTAATCAATTTTCTGTTAAAGAAAATAAAATATACTGCTAGTGGTGAGTGGGAGGGAGCATGCTGGAGAAGGCTGATTCCAAAATGTTGCTTGTGAAATACACCAAATATTGGCACAGAGTGGCATAAATTGTCCCTTTGTGAAGGCAGGTACAGTATGTGAATCTGCCATATAGCTAATATACCTAAAGTTTTTCCATTTTAAGGTTTGAAAATCTTAAAGTGCTCTCATTGGGCCTCTGGTCACTAGCCTCCCAGACCTCTGTACCTACTGGGAGCGTCTGGGGGAGCGAAATGCTATCTATGCTAGAACAAGATTGAGTTAGAGTCCATGTAAGCAAACAGACTGCTAGATGTGCATCCAATGTTGCTGTTTTGTGAGGGGGCTATTCTCCATCTTTTTTGAAAGCTTGTGATGATTATGAGAGGTCTCCAGTGACTGGAGAAAGGTAAATAATGTGCCCATTTTCAAGAGGAAAAAGAAGGATATCCAGGGAACTGTACACAGGACAGTCTCCTCTCATTTCCTGGGAAGATTATGGAATAAATCTTCCTGGAAGCTATAGCCAGGCACAGGAAGGTAAATAATGTGGTTGAGAACAGCCAGCGTGGCTTTACCAAGGACAAATCGTGTGTAACTAACTGATGACATTCTGTAATGAGACAGCTGGCTCTGCGGACGAGGAGAGAACAGGTAAACAATGATGTTTACCTTGACTTAATCAAGTATTTTGACATAGTTTCTTACAGCATTATAGACTGGTGGCCACAATGTGAGTGGGAAAGCAGCTGCACCGTGTCTCAAAGAGCAGAGGTGAACAGCTTGAAGCCTAATTAGTGGCTGCTTACAAGTGATGCTCTTTAGACGTTGATACCAGTGCAAATATTGCTTAACATTTTCATCATTGACCTGGATGATGGGATGGAAGGTGCCCTTTTGTTTGTGAATGACAGTGAAATGGGTGGGAGAGGGAGTCAGTCTATATGCTGGGCTATACGTGGGGCTAGCATTCAAAGGGACCTCAACTAGCTGTAGGAGTGGACCAAAAGGTACCTGGTGAAATTCAGTAAGAACAGATATAAAGTCCTGCAGCTGGGCTGGCATACCCCCATGCAACAGCATAAGCTGGTGAGTGACGGGCCACGAGAGGACCTGAGGGCGAATGAGAATTTAAATATGAGTTACCACTGTGTGATGAAAGCTATCTGCATGCTTGATGGCCACAGTATGTGTAGCCAGCATAGCAAGGGAAGTGATTCTTCCCCCTCATTCAGCACTTGAGATTGCATCAGGTGCGTACTGCATGGAGATATGTCCATCCTTCCCCCCCACCCATAAGGAGACTGCTAAACTGGAATATGTTCAGCAGATGGCTATCAGAATGGTTAAGGGAATGGAGTAGAGTGGAGATTTTACACTCTTAAAACCACAGAGTACTCATTTTATAAAGGGATAAATATATACAATTATTTAATACAAAATGGGTCATTAAAAATTGTGTCTTTTTAACACCTAGATTGTGTGGGCTGAGAAGTTCTGATGTGAAAACAAAATCTGATAACTTTGCTAGGAAGCAGTTTGGAAAGAATACTGTTCTTTCCAAGCATACAAAGGTTAAGAAAAATAAAGTAATATCTACCCTTAGTATTCCAATTTGCATTATGAAAAAGATTAAAAATAAACAGATTAAAGGAGGTTTGTGATTGGTTTATTCAGTATTCTCCTTCTACACTTATTCTAGTCTGCTTTGGTTTCCATAGCTACTAGTTTAATCATGATGCACAGAGCTATTTCTAATTACAGTATATGCCAGCATAAAATTAATTCTTTGAGTATCTTAAGTAACAAACAGCTTGCAGCTTGTTCTTTGGCATTTTATTACCACAAATCCTGAAGTAGCACATTAGCACATCATATTTAATCTGTTCAATTTTATTAAAAAGAAAATAAGTCTTTAAATATATACCTGCTTAGATCTGCGTCAAGGGAGACACAGTAAAGAAAGAATGTATTGTACCCAAGGTTGATGCACTCATTTCAAATTATATAGCACTTGTAAATGATCAGTGGCTATTATAGAAAAGATTTGTCATACTGAACATCCAATACAATCCAGTTTTGTTCTCTAGTTTTTATCAATGTGACGTCTTTAAATTCTCCTTAGGCAAATGTATGTTTTTACTTACAAAATAAAGGGGATGAATTAGATCTATCTTCTGTCCTGAAGAACTTGCAATATGCGGGACTCAGGTTCCACAGTTGAGTGCAGGTGAAGCAGACATACAGTTCAGTGAGAAGTTACTCAAGCGCAGTGATTACAGCATAGGTCAGAAATGAAAAAAGGCTGGATTTTCCAAGAAGTGCTAAACATGAACAGTAGAAAAGTCAGTGGCAGCTGATGATCAGTGCTGTCAACAACCATGCCAAGACTTGTTGATATTTGTTTTCTAAATGAAACAGACATTTGTCTTATTATTTTACCTTATTAGTGTAAAATCATCTCTTATGTCAAATAATATTTATATTTTATTTCCTTATTCAACTGTCTTCCACCTCCGAAGCCCTGGATATACTAACACACTGTCTTCCCAGATATGTTCCTGCAATGTAAAGCAGAATGAATAGAATCAAAACTTTTTGTATTGTTGATTGTTGTCTGACAATAGTAGCATGCTTAATTAAAATGTCTTCTCCATCTTTTTGACCGTTAATAATCTGTGTTGTCAGGAGTCCAAAATAGTCTTTCCTTAAATGTTTAGGAAAAAGGTAAACATCTGCAGATTTGTAGACATTTGAACTGGAGTTAAAATTTAAGTTTTTTTGAAATACAGTATTTTGAAATATATAGAAGCAAAACTATTTTATGACTGTTGCTATATGGGTCATATCAAAACTGGAGTTAAGTGTGAAATACAGACTTCTTGTTTGCTATGTGGTGAGGGTTCTGGTAGTGTATTACTTTTTATATTGTTTCATTGACTCACCTAAACAGTGAAGTAGTATGCATTAAGAAATATGGTGCATACAAAGAGCTAATTGAAATCATTCTAAAATTATTGAGACATTATTATTTTTCAAAGTGGTGTAAAGGTGGCTTACTGAATGCACTTAATTGATGCACTTTTTTACTCATGTTTCTGACTTGAGACTTGTTCTGGTTTTGGCCGGGTTAGAGTTAATTTTCTTCCTAGTAGCTGGCATAGTGCTGTGTTTTGGATTTAGTAGGAGAAGAATGCTGATAACACACTGATGGTTTAGTTGTTGCTAAGTAGTGCTTAGACTAGTCAAGGACTTTCTTTTTCAGCTTCCCATGCTCTGCCAGGTGCACAAGAAACTGGGAGGGGGCACAGCCAAGATAGTTGATCCAAACTGACCAAAGGGCTATTCCATACCATATGACGTCATGCTCAGTATATAAACTGGAGGGAGTTAGCCGGGGGGCAGCGATCGCTGCTCGGGAACTGGCTGGGTGTCGGTCAGCGGGTGGTGAGCAGTTGCATCGCTTGGTTTTTTTCCCTGGGTTTTGTTTGTCTCTCTTGTTCTCCTTTTCATTGCAATTTTTATTACTACTACTATTATTATTATTACAATTTTATTCAATTATTAAACTGTTCTTATGTCAACCCGCGAGTTTTCTTACTCTTGCCCTTTCGATTCTCTCCCCCATCCCACCGGGGCGGGGGGGAGGGTGAGCAAGTGGCTGTGTGGTGCTTTGTTGCTGACTGGGGCTAAACCACAGCAAGACTAATGTAGATCTTTCTTCTGAGTTTCTTCTAATTAGCAGAAAAGAATAGATCTCTGTTAGGGGTGAATTTCTTCTTCCCACGTGAAAAACTTACATCGGTAGAACTTGTTTAAAACCTGAACTGCTACACAACAAATGCTTTTGGTATTAATCTTCCCCTTGACTTCAGTAAAAGTCTTTCTGTGAGCAAAGGATATGAATTGGGATCTGAATACATTTGTAAATAAGATCTAGAATTTTAATCTTTTAAAAATTATACACTGACTTTACTTGATTTACGGGTATTAACTACATTTAATGAGTATGGAAAGCTTATGATCATTTGAGTAGCTTTTAAAACATATTTCCCTTCAACAGTATTTGGACCATGGAATAGACAGAAGAGCCAGTGTCTCTCCCATTTGCTTCTTCAATAAACATCCTTGCTATATTGTATAGTGAACTCCGTCTTTTTATATAATGTATATTATATGCTTGGAGTTCTTAAAAAACTTTGCCAACCATTATTGAACTTCCCTAGAACCTGTACTATTAGAAGTTTATCATTCAGTCACTTCTGGATTAGTTTTCACATGTACATCAAAAGATGCTACGCTCATTGTAAGATAATCATTATTCTCTCATTTGTCACTTGGAAAATTATTTGCAGACTGGGATTTTTCATAAGTTTTTGTATGTTAAATCTGTCTTGCTTCATCTTTAGCCTTCATCTCAAAACTTTCTAAGATTTCTTATGTAGAAATCTACCTGCATGAGATGACTGGTCTACTAGACTTTAAAGGTTTTTTTTTACATTTTGAAATATATGCTTTTTTCAGGGACCTTATTTCTGGTCACATGATTAATTTCTCCTGTATTACAACAAATTAGAATATGCTTTTAACTGAAAAATGTAAAAATATTTCACTTTCTCATCTGTAAAGTACTCTTTAAGAAGGTGAAATATTAATATGGTTAAAAATGTAGTGCTGTGAGCACTGTGTAAAAAATTCTGTTTCACCAGTACTGGTAGAGCTACTAATCTAAATTGACGTGGCAATAAAAGAACCAAAGTTAAAAGAAACAAAAACAAAAATAAAAAAATAAACAGCCCGCCCCAAACAAAAAAAGTAAGTTTGCTGTTTGATGCAGAATGCTTGGAATGTTTCTTTTTATGCTCTCTCAGCTGTAGGGCACTTGCATCATGTTAACTATCAAAAAGTGCTGTTGTAATAAATTAGAGAGGATAATCAATAGAAGTTGGCATATAGCACAGCACACTTAAACAAAATCCAATCTAAAAACTCCCACAATTCTTGATATTATCATATATTCCCATAACTGTTCTAAAAGTTCAAGTAAATAGGCAAATACTTGTTTCAAAAACTATGGGGCTGTACTAATAACACATAAGCACTTGCTTCTCTCATTAGAATTAACAGTGAAATTCCTTGTGGAATTTTCAAATGGCTTGTGGATTCTTGTTTCAAAATGTATTGACATTTTCAAGTAGATTAGCATCTTATTTGAACAGGGTGGTTGGTCATAATTTATTATTGGCAGATGGAAGTGATATCTCTGTGTTATTGTTTATAGTTAACTTAAACCTTGTTCTGTCCTGATTATTCAAGCCTAATGGATATAGCATAGAGGACTACTTACATCCATTTGTTTTAAATATATTGACAATTTACTCTCTTATTTCACTGTCTAAATGATCTTGCAGCTGTCCTGGTATGTTTGAGTGACCAAATAATTGCTAGATACTTCTCTGGTGAACTGAGGAGGGAGATAAAAAATATTATAGAAGAGACACAAGAAATGATGGATCATATGAGAATGTATTTTGATTTTTCCTCATATTTAGTGGTAGAAGAAGTGTGATTTGAGCCTACAAATTTAAAGAAGTTAACGTTAGCAAGTTCAGAGTTAAGATAACATGACTTGTTTTAAAGGTAGCTGAATTCAATGAACTTTGCTAGATGCGAGGTGGCAGCTTCTCTCTGTTTCCAAACAGTCTGTAGCCAGGATACTTCCCAGTGAGCACACACATATACACACACAAACACACATATTACAGGCACAGCCAGCCTTTGTGGGCACCTACATAAACACACACAGCTCATAAACATGAACAACATGAGCCAGACAAGCATACTGACCAGTACTTGCTTACGTGTGCCAGGTCTCTTTTATTCCCCGACTCCTCTCCATTTTGCTGGTCTCATTCCCTGTTGATCCATCTTGATCATTCCTTATCTCCACCCTTGTCTTCCCAAAATTAACAACTTGCATGTAATTACTTCTACCCCATGGGTTCCCGGTAGTACCTAGGTACCACTGGCTTTGCAAGAGTCCACTCCCCAAAAGGTCCCCATTGCCCCCCTTTAATTAACCATGAAGTTCAGCCATTTATGTCTTGACTCTCTCTTAACCACCTGTGAAATGTGGCCATTCCTCTCAGTGCAATTTGCAACTTTGTCAGATTCTTACTCTGTTATTCAATATGTCTGGCAATTTCTCATATCATGTTCAATAGGTATGTTGTGTTCAGGCAGCTAAACCCAATGCCAGAGCCCGGTCATCTGCCTGCATACCTTAACAACTCAAACAAACACAGAACAAACACTCAAACAAACATCATCTGTTGATGAAATATTGCAACAGATTTTTCACAGGCAATTCAATATTGTGAGTGCAACTTCCAGGCTTTGTTCTCCTGAGGCTGTGGGTTAGTTTGTCTGGTTTTTTGGTGGTGGTGTTTTTTTTTTTTTTTTAAAAAAAGCTTCCCAACACTTCTGTACATGTGATAGAATCTAGATTATTCAAAATAATTTTCCAGTTCAACTGTGCTATTTCTTTGCACAGGTGTTTTGTACAGACAAAAACCCCTGCATATACCAAGGAACAGGTGTATGAAAATTGTGCCTGCATGAAGGGAGATTCTCTTTACTAAAGCTGTACTTAGATGGCTATGTGCTTGTTAGATTTGTAGGAAATTGTAGGTGCTAAGCAACTAAGGGTTATTATCTAGCCTTTGTGCAGCCTGTTTAAGACCACTTATGAAAGAAAAAAAAAATTCTTAAGAAAAGTGTGGCCTGGTGAAGTGACATAAATGTTACAGCCTTGCTCCTCTCTATCTCTGAAAATATGATTCTGCTGGGGCAAAATAAGATCTTCTTGAACAGAAGATAGAATCAGTTTGACTGTGACTTTCCTTGGTATGTGACCTGCCATTAAATTGGTATGACTTTCAAATAAACTCTAAATGCTTCGAGTTTTAAAGATTTTTTTTTTTTTATTTTTTTTTTTATTTAGAATGCTTATGCTCAAATTCTTGTGGTTTAGATTAGAACTATCAACAACAGCAATGGAAAGCAAACTCTGAGCTTTAATGCTGGAATAATTTGGGAGACACTGATTGTATTTCAAGTTATATAAAAATGGTTACTAAAAGTATATCAAAACCCTTATGAAGACTTCCTGACTATCTATAGTTATCTATAGTTCTTTTCTAGTAGGCATTTTTGAGGCTTGTAGACATGTTTGTATTTCTGGAAAAGAGGTAACATACTGTTTGTTATAATTAAGGTAATTTCTTCTGCCACAGAATACCTTACTTTCAGTGAAGTCAAAGATAATTTTTAAAATTTATGAGACTTCGTAGTGCATTATAAGGAAGTTTGTATTTCTGCAGGATGTAGGTGACTTCAGTGTTAGGACATGCCAGGCCAGTTATATGCGTAGAGATTGCAGTCACTGTTGAAAAGATATAAACATGGATTTGATTTGGAGATACCCTTTATCTGAAAATGGCTGTACAAGTAGCATAGTTTCCATCTATGCTATGAGCTGTATTATAATAAAACTTTACTCTCTCTCTTTGGTAAAATAAGGCCATTTGGTTCATCTAACCTAGTCAACCATTCATATTGTTTTGTCTAAATTGTTTTGTGTGGGGGGTTGTCATTGTTAGAGGAAATAGGCATTCACCTCAACAATGGAAACAGATTTTGATAACAACAGGATTGTTCATGATTTTTAGTTCATGTTGTATCAGAGCTTTAATGTGAAACATTGGTTAAAAATCTTACTTAATTCTAAAAGGCTTAAAAATATTCTGTGTGACTCATTTAGGGTTTGTAGTTTTGTTCTCAATGTAAACTACAGTAGTGTGATTTTTGTAAATCTATTGGCTTTGAAATACAGTGTATACTTTATAAGCAAAGAAGTTTGTACTGTTTAAAAAGCATGAAATGCATATGTTTAGCATTTTGCAAAGTACTTATTTTGACTGGATGAATGTTCTGATAGGTGATGATGCAGACATTTAGATTTTATAAATGGTTGCTTTCCAGAGTCACCAGTAATGGAATTGAAAAAATAGCAGTATCTCTCGATTTTAGCCTTGAGCAGTACACAAGACCTAGTTTGAGCTGCAGTTATGAAAAGAGTAGTTCTATGAGGAGTTTTATATATATATGGTAGTGGTAATACAGTTAAATTTGAAATATTTGTAGCAATAATCCACCCATTCAGTTTAGTAGTGGCTATGTACAGATTAATTTTTTTTAAGAGGGAATTAGAAGGGGCAAATAAAGAGTTAAAATGCTCACAGGTAGCAGGGAATTTTTAGACCATGAGGAAAAAAAAAAATGTCCAGCATTACTAAGGAGGTGCTTGTTGGAAGTAAAAAGACAGTATTTTTGAAAGTGAAAATTGTATCTAAACACAGAAAAGAGCAAAAGCTGAGACATAACATTGTGGCACTGTATTTAAGTCAAATGAAAAGAGGTCTGAGCAGTAACTTACTATGGGTACAATCCCCCTACACGCCAAAACTTGTTTAAGTCAGAGGGATGCCAACCGAGGGGAACTGGTAGACCACTGAGGTATAAAATTTGAACTCAAGAAAGATACAGCCATAACACACAAAGCTAAATCATTGTGATCGTTACTCACTGCATTGTTATTTAATATACAGGAGCAAGATTCCACCTAATGAGGAGCAAACCTAAAGCATAGCCTCAAATGATGTGCAGTAGAAGAGGTATTTAATCAGGAAGATAGTAATTGATTGCCAGAATCAAATAGAACTCATCTGAGACTACTGAAAGAAACCTGAAATTGCTCAATTGGTAACTGTGTTGTACAATTTAAACCAGCCTTGGTGCTAGGTAAGCGGCAGATGGCAAAGTAATGTACTCTTTTCTGTGTTTTTTTTTTTTTTTTTTTTTTTTTTTTTTTCCCTTTTAAAGNTTTTTTTTCCTTCCCTTTAAAAGGAGGCAAGAGGGCTTCCAGGAATTTCTTAGGGTGCTATCAACTACATTCATTTGAATAATGAGGCTGTATTGTATAAGAGGTATATTCCTCATTTTACTTCTAAAAGTATCTATTAATCTAAAAGTATCTATTTGAAAGCTGAGTATTGGGCTAGTGAGGTGTTTTGGTCTGATCCACTAGGGCTATTTCAAGTGGTTTTGTGTTTTATTATGCTGGTGGAATTTTGACTAAGCTTTTCTGTTCATGGGTGGAAAGGTATTTTAAAGATTGAAAGAGCCTATCAAAAGTTAGGCTAGCAAGGCATATGTC
>VYZW01055506.1:9016-21471 GCA_013401315.1 Balaeniceps rex
TCTCTCTTTGTTATTTAAGAGTTCTCAATTAAAAATAAGAAAGGCATGATTCTTTACAAACATAAGAGTTAGATAATCACTTACATCTGAGTCTGGCTAGAAAGGAAATTTAAGATGTGCCTTTGTGGTGTGCTTCCAACACAAACTCTGCACATTCATGTGAAGATACCTTACCCAAAAGAATGCACAGCTGAAGACTAGCTACACATAGTACTTGCCATGTCCATCCTATCAGCAGTAACAGAAACAGTACACATTTTAGCACATAATTTGTGGCTTTTCAGTTAGTACATTTAAGAAATGTAATTGATAATTATCATGGTTTAACCCCAGTTGGCAACTAAGCACCACACAGCCTCTTGCTCACTCCCCACGCCCCCAGTGGGATGGAGGAGAGAATCAGAAAAGTGAGAACACTTGTGGGTTGAGATAAGAACAGTTTAATAATTGAAATAAAATAATATATTACTACTACTACTTAATTGTAATAAAAACGAAAATAACAAAGAGAGAGAGAAATAAAACCCAAGAAAGACAAGTGATGCAAATGGAAAACAGCTGCTCACCACCAACTGACTGATGTCCAGCCAGTCCCTGAGCAGCAGCCCCCTGGCCAACTTCCCCCTAGTTTATATACTGAGCATGACATCATATGGTATGGAATATTTTTTTGGCCAGTTTGGGTCAGCTGTCCTGGCTCTGCTTCCTCCCAGCTTCTTGTGTATCTCCAGCCTTCTCAGTTGGTAAATCATAGGAAGCTGAAAAGTCCTTGACTAGTGTAAGCATTACTTAGCAACAACTGAAACATCAGTGTGTTATCAGCATTTTTCTCGTACTAAATCCAAAACACAGCACTATGCCAGCTACTAGGCAGAAAATGAACTCTATCCCAGCTGAAACCAGAACAATAATGCTACAGCAATTTCTCACAGTTCAGAAATAATATTTTGATCATCACAGCAAGGAAATACTTTCACGAACTATAGTCATAACATGCTTTCAAAATGCCATCCACAGATTACAAATATTCTCAGCTTGTGCACTGTTGCCATATATCTAGGACAAATTTTGAAAAAAGTGCAGAAGTATATATAATAAAATAGATTACGAGTGTTTTTGTTCCTTTATGGCAATTTAGAAAATAGCTGTTGCTTTTTTTCTTTTTTTTTTTTTTTTTTAAACTGAATTGTATTCATTATTTATTTAAGAGGAAAGGCATGATGGAAAGGGAAAGAATCAGGCCTGTTATGTACATCTCAACCTAATTTCTGATCAAAATAAAGATGACAGCTGGAAAAAAGCAGCCAAAGAGCCTTTGTTAGATTGAATTAAATAAATTGGTTTCTTTCAGATCTCTAACTTCTAGTTTCTTGTAACTTTCTGGTCTGTGCATTAGGTCTGTTACAACCTGATGAGTTAAAAAAAAAAAAAGTAGTTTTGTTTGTGTAAAGATGAAAGTAGTTTCTTTTTTTTTATTTCTTTTAAAATGTCTTAAGTATCATTGAAAAACTTTATCATAATAGTAGATGAACATGCCTAATTCATTAAGATTCATTAAGAGTTTTGAAAGATACTGTCAATAGAAGTTGTTTATATTTTTAGAAACCATTATTAATTCAGTGGGTTGCTGCTACACTGTTTTCTGTTAAAACATTTCATATAAACTTAATTACAAAACACTTGATTATTTAATGGAATTGTGAACCACCTCCTTCACAACACTGTACAGAGACTCACTCTGTACTGGTCTCCTCCTGCATTGTGTCATTGGTGAAAGAGCCCACTGTTCTACAGTTCCCACTGCCTAACACAGTTTTCTCTTTGTCTTTGCCTTAGGTTAATTTCAAAACTCAACTGAAAATTTTTTTGTCCCTGGCCAGGCCCTCTGAATATAAGGGGACTAAAAACTAAATGAAACTTTTTTTTTTTCGATTAAATGTTGTGGGTGGATCTGTCTTAAAAGAGAAAAACACTAATGAGTATTTCAGCAAAAGTAGTGTCAAAGCATTAATATTGGCAGAGTCGCAAGTGTGCTTGTAGATAATTTTGGAGAAAAAAAATTTCAGGTGTGTGCATTGTACATTGACAGTCAGCACTGGATACATATGAAAGATCCTAGCCAAAAAAGGTAGAAGCATGGGAATTGTCTGAATATGTATTGCCTCTTCCATAGGAATACTAATAGTTTCAGAGTTTTCATCGTAAACATATCATTAATTTAATTAAAGGACCTTGAGGTGAAAAGATATCTGAAGTGTTTTGCATGGAAAATCATCCATATAAAAGTAGGAAAAACAACTGCAGTTTGAAACTGTTTTTAACTTCAGTCTAGAAGTGTGGGGAAAGGAGTCAGACTACTGAGAATTGAACTTTCTGGGCTGTTAAGAGGGAAACATGGCCTGAAACCAAGAGTGGCCTAATCAGATGGGACAGAAATGTGACAAGAGAGAATTGAAAGTATCTATGAGGCAAGCCAAGAGGAAGTTTTTTTTTCAGAACCTTGGAAACTTAAAGGTAAGATAGAAAAACGATACAAAAGGTGCGAGATCTTTTTTCTTTCACTGGATGAGATGAGGGAGGGCTTGTGATTTAAAAGAAATGGGAAGGAAAGAGGAGTAATAAGAAGGAAATAATGAGGGAAATATTGAGAGACAATGGAGGCAGAAGTACTTTAGAGAGAGGGAAGCATTTAAAAAGGGGAAGTTAATTTCTTCATGCTGGCAGCAGAAAAACTAGCTTATCAATAAAGACATTTAATATCTTTGTGAAGGGGATGAGGACTGATAACACTTCGGAAGATAGAAATTAGACCTTGCAACTCTGTAAAACTAAAATGTCACTAGAATACTTAGAATTATTAGAACCTGACATGTATAAGTTCTCTCAATGTTCAGGTAATTCCCTCTCTTAACATTTTCAACTGTTTTGATCATTTAACTTTTCTCCTTTAAAACTAACATTCAGTAAGGTAGTTGGGCAACAAGATCAATATTACCAATGTCACTGAGACATTTGATTAAATAAAGTCTTGCCTGGCTTATCATGAGAAAATTCTGGATTCTCATTGCCAGAACTTAATTAATTCCCATCTTTCTAATTTGATTACCTTTGCAAATTCAACGTGCATTTTAATTGTGAGTAGTGTTTCAGAAGCTAAATACTGCCTAGATTGTCAGAACCATTGAGATTTGTATAGTTTAGTCTTCTTACTTTCACAACGTGTGTTTGTAGTCTGGTTCTTTTTTCCTTTTTTCTTTTCCTTTCACATGTAGAACATATTGTGTGATGTAAAATCTGATTTCTGTTAGGGTTTGAAGGCTAAATATATTATATAGCGACACTGCAGTTTTAGTTTGTTATTTTTCTGCTGTGAAATAGCATCGAGAAACTTAGCTTTATTTTCAGGCTTCCTTTCCGTGGCATAATCACAGTTGCCATGTTATCTTGTCTAGTTACGAGTTACCTTATCTAACCACTTAAAATGCTTTCTTTTCAATTTTATTTTTGGTGTGGGGTGTTTTCAGGGGGTTTTTGCAAGCTACAATTAAAATATAAAATTATATTCTATTCTTAATTGTAAAGGCTTTTGGTTTTGTTATAAACGGAAAAAGGTATTGTATTTGGTCTCTGCATAGTTCTTCCAGAAATCAGTGCAATAGCTCTTAGTTTAGAAAGAAGTGTCTAAGTGAAACATTTGCATGGGAAGGTGTGCGTCAGCGGAGAGGCTATGTCTGAGGCCATGGGATGCATTAATGGCCATTACCCACAACAACAAATTTTGGTCTTATTATTACCTGAAGGTTTGGATTTATGTGGCCAAAATTCATGAAGCTTTTTTTGTGTACTTCAATGTTAATCTTTATACTGCACCATGGATGTCACAATTCACATAGACTCAAACCAGGAGATGCCATTGTATATTTTGCTTGACTGACAGCAGTTTTCAGTTCAACTTTGTGCTATGCAGGAGTTTGAAGCTGTAAGTCATCAGAGTAATTTATACTACTGTTACAAAAAATGTCACTGTACATTCTTGCTAAAAAAGGAACATTGTTACTTTAGAAGGCTACATGTGGTTTAAAAACAGTGCCACTTGAAGCTGCTATTGGAGAGAAAGTATTAAACCATTTTACCTTTTCTTCAGACTGCTGAAGGTTTAAGTCAGCTCAAAGAAAGTGTAGCTAGATTAGCACTAGTAACAGTGAGAGTTTCCTGCAGGACATGTTTAACCTAGACAAGGAAGGTGATAGACTCTCCCTCTTCTGAAAATTCTCCTGTTGCACAGCTAAAACAGACTTGGTTTTCATTTTAGTCAGACTCTTAAGATGTCACTGAATGACATGTCCCTAAACAATGATCTACCACAGAGTACCGTGATCTAGAAGTGTGCTTAAGTGTCTCTTGTAAATGGAAACACTGTCAACAAAGTTAGTAAAACTGCTGGGAAAAATCAAATGGTGTGTTGAAGCAATTTGAGTCAAAAATTCATAAGGAATCTCAAATATATCTCGAAAACAGACTAGGAAGAAGCTAAAGCTCTCTCCTCCAGGGCTGCTAAGATTTTGAGTTTCTTGAAATGTCACTGATCTTGAGACCAGTAATGCATTTATTATTATTTTATTATATTCCATTTTACAGAAAAATCAACTTATTGATGTAGAATCTATCACATATATATATCACATATATTTCCTACTGATAATTCAGTGTAAGTTTTACATCTACAAACAAGAGAAGAATTTTGGGTTCTTCAAAAGTGGTACTTGACGTTGTTGGTCTGAAACTTTTTTGTTTGCAAGAGCTCTAGAGGCCTTCCAGTCCAATCTGTGCTCACAGCAAGTCCAACTAGACCAGGTTGCACAGAACCTCAGCCACATGGGCTTTAAGGAATGGCGGCTTCAGAGCTGGGTTTACTGACAAGGTGTTGGTGGCCAGGGGCTGCAGGGCGGCCCCTGTGAGGAGCGGCCGGGGCTGCCCCGCGCCGGACACAGCCGGTTCCAGCCGGCTCCAACGGCCCCAGCGCAGGGCAGGGCTGAGCCCCTCAGCCACGGGCGGGCGCCTCGGGGAAAGCCTGGGGAAGGAAGGGCAAAACGCTGCCCGGCAGCCGGGGCTGAGGGCAACAGTGTGAGAAACAGCCCTGCGAGCCCCGAGGGGAGAGCGGGAGGAGGGCAGGAGGTGCTCCGGGCGCCCCGGCAGAGAGGCCCCTGCGGCCCCGGGAGAGACCCTGGTGGGGCAGGTGTTTCCCTGCAGCCTGTGGGAAGGCCCCAGGATGGACCAGGGGAAAGTGTGAGGAGGAAGCAGCAGCAGAGAGGAGCTGTTATGGACTGACCACAGCCCCCCATTCCCCATCCCCCTGCACCCCTCGGAGGGGAAGAGGTAGAGGAGTCAGGGATGAATGAGTGAAGGCGAGCCTGGGAAAAAAGAGGGGGGAGGGAGTGAGCAAAGGTAGTGTGTGTATTTTTTGTTTTGTTTCTCACAACTCAAATCTATTTTAATTGGCAATAATTTACATCAATTTTCCCCCTGTGATGGTAATTGGTAAGTGATGTCCCTGTCTTCATCTCAACACATACACCTTTTTTCTCCCCTCTTGAAAAGGGGGAGTCACAGAGTGGCTGGGTGGGCATCTGGCCATTAGTCAAGGTGAACTCACCGCATCTCCCTTCAAGGTAGACGTAGATAGCAATTAAATCCCCCTTACACTTCCTCTTCTTAAGGCCAAGCAAGTCTTTTCCTCACCCATGTGGCCTTCTGCAGGAATCACGCCAGTGCGTTATCTCTCTTGTACTGGGGAGTCCAAAACTGGATATAGTTTCCAGATGTGGTCTTGTAGGTGCCTGTTGTTTTTGAACTGGGACATCCACTTCTGTTAATGTTATCTCTCTACTAACTTTAAAAAGCTAACATCATCATTTATCTGAAAGACTTTTGCATTTGAATGTTCTCTGTCACAGAAAATGGAGATGGAGAAAATTCAAAATAGCACTTATATTTGGGTAGACAGAGAAAAATAATATCAACACATGGAATAAGAAATTAATAAATTATGAAGGTCACAAATGACCACTGTGATCAGCTAATATAATAGCATTGGGGAACTTCATTTCTGTGTTTAGGCTTTCATAAACCTTAAACTATTAAACTACCTTTTTAAAAGGCATCCAAAGTGAATATAAAAATTGAAGAGGTATAGGAATTTTACCAATGTCTTTGGTAGATTTTGCATTGCCTAACTAAATTGACCACTTAAAAAAAATATTTAAAAAATACAGCCATTGGATCTTGCCATACACACATCCAGCTGTAATAGAATTTTTTTAATCTCAGAAATTACTTTCACCTGTTGTGTTTTTTCTTTTTGTAGACATTGATCTTAGAGCATCACACATAAAAATGCACTAGAAACAAGTTTGCAGCAAATTCTTATGTAACAGTGTCAGCATAACATTTCAAATTTTTCCAGTCCTTAACTTAAGGATGTTGTTTGGCTGACACAATGGTATTCTTGGTCATTTCAAGAAAATTGCTAAATGATGACCAGACAGAAAAAACATTGCTATGTTTTTATTATGTTAAACTATTTCCATTTCTTAAGAGTATTGCATCTGTTGGAGAAAAAAAGAGATCAACACCAAAGTGCAAATGTGTATCTTGTAGCAACAAAAAATCAGAACAGCTGTCAGAAGATTTTAGAGGAAATAATATACCTTTTCAAAGGGATTTTATTGTTAACTGCTTGTAGGACTTTACATACCCATAGTGAACGAGTAGATGAGTTTCCCTGGACCCTTTTCTTATATATTTTTATACATATGTATGTAGGATATATATATTCTTATAGATTATTCTTATAGATATTCTTACACATAATGAAAGTTAGATAAGGAAGAGAGGAAGAGGGAAATTTCCCTCTTAGTGAATTATTAGTAGCATTGTCTAGTAGTATTAGCATTATTTACTTCCTTACAGGAGAAGGAAGCTTCTCTCTTAAAGAGCAAATTTTCCTGTTCTTTAAGGAAGTAAAATATTCCTGAATATAATTTTTCCATTTTCCAAATTCAAAATGGTTTCTGAAAGATATATTGGCAAGAACTGGAGGTTTTTAATAAAGATTCTGACAATGATTACTGTTGATGTAAACTTAAAAATATTTAAACTGTTTCTCTTAATTCTCCTCTCTTTCTGTCGTCTCTCCCCAGGTTATCTGCTGTACATTTCTGGTTTTCAATTTATTGCATCGTAATAGTGAACAAATGTGTCATTAATGTTTTTTACTTAAATGGTTTCCATCAAAATCCTTGCCTCAGATACTTAGAACTATCTGAAATGCTTACATTTCTTTTACATACTTTAGATTAGGTTTATTCAAAGATAGAAATACTGAACACTGTAATACATTTGGTTAGCTAACAAAATATCACAGTTTGAATTAGAAACCATATCTTTAAATTATCCTTATAAAAGAGTTTGAGATAACTATGTTAGGTACTTAATTTTGGAGATTCAATATACAGTTAAAAAAAAAAAATCGCAGGCTTTCTCCTACTTGTTAATGTTCCTTCCTTTGCCTTCCACTAATTACTTTTCAGTTTCAGCAGGTTTTAGTTCTCCTAGGTTGTTTTTTTTCCTCCTGCCTAGTATTCTTTAACTTGTGCATTCCTGTGAAGGATGGCATTTGTTTGTTCAGCAGTTACAGTAGACATGCAACTACATTGCGTTGTGCTGAAGTAAGAGCTAGAGTCTCGAGGTCTGTTTTCCGAACCTTTTATTTGCCTCATTCAGCAGAGTTGAATCTTCTCTACTTAAACAAGTTCCATTATTCCAGGTTATATTTCAATAAAACAGTACAAAGAATTGAAAGTACTTGGGTATCTCTGGATATTTTCATTTAAGGAAGAGATAAGAGAGGTCTGCCTCAGATCCATGCATGACATGGGAAGCCATCGCGAGTCCCTTAATCTGTGCCTGTGTGTCACTAAGATTGTTGTTGTGCTGCATCAGCATAACATTTGGGACTGTAAATTCTAAAAGAAATTTTAGTTTGTTGTTTGAATTTGCAGTAAAATTATATCCGTCATTAGAAAATGAATGCCTGATTGAAGGGCTCAATGTTGTGTAAGTGGTTAGATGATTTTCTTCCTGTGTTCATAGTATATATCTTCCAAATTTCTTCAAGTTTCATTCAAGGCAGATTTCCACTTATTTTCTTTTCTTCTCAAAAGAAACTAAACATTCCTTGTTTAATTTTTTCATGTGCTGTTATCCATTTTGATAACTTTCCTCTTTCTGGTTTTTAACTTTTGATTAGGTTTTTTTTTTTACATTGACTTTTATATAAAGAAAAAAAATTGTCTGTGGAACACTTCTTTGCATTTGTGTTTGTTGCTTTGGATTTTTTTTTTTTTCTTTTGTCCTGAGATTAGAATGAATCTTTCACAAGAGAACAAGGTTTTCTTAGTAACTGGAGTATAGAGACAAAGATTCTGAAAATGAACTCAGCAAAATAAAACAAATTCAACAAAACTTAAAAAACTGAGTTTTATTTTCAGAAATTCAGTGAAATATAGTCAAACAACTTGGTCATTTTGTTGGTATGGGATTTTCTCTTCCTTGGCCCTTGACTCAGAACTTCTGCAATAGTTTTACTGTTACTGCGACATTGCATTTTCCTTATTAGCTTACCATGTAAAGTTTAAGCAAGTATTTGATAACCCTATGTGTAAGAGGAAAATCTTCAATTTCTAGAGAATGTACGTATGTGTTGGGTGATTAAATTGTTTGGTTTACAATTTTGAACAGGCATTTCGTCTGATCTGTGTAGATCATGTAGGTATAAAATGCAAGATGTCATATTCTTGCAAACAGTTTTTTGGAAAAGAAGAGACAAACACTGATACTGTTGTAATGTTTCTTGTAAAAATTTTCTCCAATGTATTATATACAATTTTTATGTGATGCACTGTATAAAAGTGTACTTGTTAAACAGCATTATTTAATGTGCCTTTTCCAAATGCACAAGGTTAACAAGACAATTAAACATTTTTACAATGCCTTTCCAAGATAAATTAGGTAAGGAATTAACAACACTGTACGGCCCTCTAACTCAAGTCAGAAGCAAGTTAATGATTTTTTTTTTCAAGAGCTAATACTGAAATTTATTATAATTTTTGTTAATGAAGAATTTACAAGCTTCTAGGAAGATCTGTTTCACTAAATAAAGTAAGTCTGGGAGTGTATAGACCAAAAAGATGATGGAATGATAACTGAAGAGACTTAAGTGAGATAAGTTTATGCATATATGTGTTGTGAATGAATACACAAAAGAAAGTATGAGGTGATAAAATATGGAGGAAAGTTTGAGACCAGAAGTAAATGAGATCAAGAGGATCACTGGGAAGCTTAAAGGATTAAAATTGATGAGCAATTCCTGTGGCTGTGGGGAGGAGGAAGATGAAATGTGTCAGGAAATGAGAAGTTCTCACTTCAGTTTCCTCTTGGAAAAGGTCAGGTGTTTAGTCAGAGAAAGGAGAACAGGAAATTTGTGAAAGGAGTCACAGAGACTGTAAGAGTAGCATTCACTTTAATTAGAGAAATAGAGGTTGGTCAATGGACAAAGAGAAAAACCTAAGTTATAAAAAGCATTCTGGTCTTGGGGCATCCACATGTGCAGTGGTGATGGAACTTTGGGGGTGGCAGACAGTAGCTGCCAATGTAAGGGTACAGAGAAGGAATTCAGAGTGGAGTGAACCTTGGAGAGATTAAACTGTTCTGGTTTATTTCCTTCCTACTTAATGCCAACTCCAATCAGCCTTGCCACAGCATCTCTTTGGGATGGTTGGTATAATTCAGAAAATTGCTTTACCTTCTGCAATGCAGAGCAGTATGGTTGATGTTGAGAAATCACATTTAGGGAGCTATACAGTTATTCTGGGTTGGTAACTCTTTCTCTTTGAGTCTCTTGTTGCCAGATGGAGACAAAAATGGAGGTGACGTACAGCTAACTAGATATCTGACTGAGAATAATGGAAAGCCTAGCAGGCCAAGAGTCAAAGCAGGACAATAAATGAAAATATAGTTTTCCAATAGGTTTATTTACCCTCTGACAACTGTCTGATAACCTTGGGTTTGGTGGGTATCAGCTTCCTATTGTGACACATTTTCCTTTTCTTTTTGTTTTGATCAATGTACAGTAGCTCTGATGTGCCCAGATATTTCTAGTTTGAAAAAGGAAGGGTGAGGGAAGAGAAGGTGCCAGTAATAGTGTAAATATTTTCCTTTTTGGTTACACGGTGAGAGATTCTGCATTATTAAATATATTAATAACTTGCTGGTATCAGTTTTATTTGTGTCTTGTATTTTTTCTCTAAATTCTAGAATATGTGTCTCAAGGGACTTTAAATACCCTAGAGTGCACTGATATTTTGAAAAAGAAGCTGAACACTGACAGCAGCTGTTCCAGGCAGCTTCAAATATAGGAACCAATGACTAGTCGAAATAGACTATAAACAGCTATGTAACACGGATACAGAAGATAGTCACTGATTAAGCAACAGATAGCTGTGAGTATTCTTATTCCATGTCACTAGTAAATATTATCAGAAAACAAAAATAATCAGATGGTTATTAAGATGTACAGTATTAGACTTTTGGGGAGCAGGCCCTTAAGTAACAAAAGTTTAAATGAAGAGATCATACTGAAATTGCATATATCAATAGTTTAAATGGACTAATTTTGTAATTCAAAAACAACAACAAAAAAAGCCCAATCAAAAAAATTACAACAGAACAGAATGAAAAAATTCTTGCTGTCCTAGTATAAAAGTTACGGTTTTCACAGATAGGGACTTGATGACTTTCGATAAATTACATCCCACTCAAAAAATTTTGCCTTTGACTAAATTAAACCAAGTTTTGCCTGTGAGAGAGGTGAAATATCCTTTTGATCTTTTTTAATAATGTAACCAAGGTTCAAATATCATCTTTCTCTCATTGCACATGATCATTAATGCCACTTTAATATCAATACCCTGTCTACTGTGGATGGTAACCTAACATTATGCTGTACAAATTCAGGCAATGGTTAGCAACAAGTAAGGGCTAGTGGGGTATACCAGTGTCCTAACCTCTTTAGCTTTTATTTAACTATTATATTAATGTTACATATTTACCAAAAATCCATCTTGAAAAGTAAATTGGCATACTAGTATTATCAATTTGAAGATGTCTCCTGGGCAGCCAAATCCTTGATTTTTTTTCAGTCATTATTGAATGGATACCCTAATACTACCTCCTGCCAATTGTGTTTTGTAGATTTCCCCCTCCCCCGCCCCCAGACAAAGTGCTATATTTCTTTCTGGAATAAGTGTTCTTTTAAATTATGAAACCAAATTGACAAATGATATAGGTGCCACCTCCCTACTTCATCTCAGTTGTTGTAATAGCATTAAAGCTTTTCGTAACTAATGGCTCATTCTACTAAAGTAGGCTGAGATAAATATTCAAGATCTCGTGGCTTGTTAATGCTCCTTAAGTAAAGTTGTGCATCTGTCAAGGGAGAGAATATAGTTCTTTCTTTTGGTCATTCATTCTGTTTGGAATTTAACCTCAGAGCCGAAGTAAAATAAGATGTTCATGGGCTAAGAATGACATAGGATTAGCGGGAGAACTTGGTTTCAGAGAGTCAATAAATGGAAGACCTTCTAGATGTTAGTTACGCTGACATAAGCAATAGAAAATATGAGATTATATTTATAAAGATCAAGTAAATAAAAAAAAAACACCTTTTTTTTTTTTTTAAGAAAAAGTTCTCTGAGTTGGTGGAAGACTTATGCCTTTGTAGGAGGCTAATTTCCAGTGAATTTGTTTCTTCTTGTTGGTTGACTTCTTAAGGTAAATTATACTGAAGATTTAGTGTGCACTCACCCTTCATTAGATACAAGAAAATGTTCATTCAGGAGATCTGGTGCAAATGTCATAATACCAAGAAAAGTTTCGGTCAGCATCCCTCATGGCAGAGTCAGAGGTATACACTCCCACTGCATTGACTGCTAGGTGCCACACTCTCCCCTTTGTTTTTGATGCATAAGCCAATATTTTTTCCTGGAATAAGAATGTTTCAGTATTAATCACCTTTTGCATAACCTGTGTATCTCTAATTCCTGTAGGGTTTTATTTGTTTATTTTAACCTGACATGCAGATCATACAGCTTCCCACTCCTCCATCCCAAAATATGCTGACAATAATAGGGGTGTTTCATTATATGTGTAGTAATGAAACATTTTTCTACATGAAATTTCATAGATCGTATGTGTAGATATGTGCATGTATATAACGATCTTACTTTATGCACATAAATTTTTTAATGTATCATGAAATAGAACCTTGTAAGTACTTGTGCATTACTGTGATTTCTTCTTCGCACCAACCGAGACTCCCTGATTCCCATCCATAAGCT
>VYZW01055507.1:9378-25406 GCA_013401315.1 Balaeniceps rex
CTTTTGGGGTTAATAAGATGCTTCTGAGTACAAGGGGAGAGGTTCTGCGGGTAGTTGCTGCCTCAGGCATAAGGACTGGCATCCACTGTGCTCAGTGTGAGAGTTTTAAGTAAGTAATGCTCTATGTATACAATCTGTCTCCCTCTGTTTATGTTCATGATTCATCTGTGCCTACATACTCTTATGAACAGTATGCTGCACTGTGTTATTAAACACAAAACTGTGTACATTGCTTCTGGGATTTGTATATATGTCTCATAAGAAGACAAGAAGGGTTTCAGTGAAATCCTGCCCATATGGCAGGGCAGCATGCATTAGTCTCTATTTTTCTGATGTGCCTGTTCTGAAGAACCATTCAGAGAATTTATCTAGCCAGCACTACAGGAAATTTCCAAGCAGGAGAGGATATACACACATATGTTTCATAAAGATTTGATGAAGTTTTCAAAAAGGTGGTATATCAGAAACTAGAAGAAAGGCAATATGATCTAAGTATGCTGTAGGTTCATCATATTCTCAGTACAAGTGGAAAGCTTACAGATATCAGCTCATAAAGGGTATTTATTACACATAATGGAAATGGAAGAGAATTTATTGACCTGAGAATGTTAATCTTTTTAGGCAATAATGAATTATTATGTCTAAAACCAAGAAAAATCTCAATGTCTTCAGGAGATTTTGTAACGCAAATCTAGTAGTTAACAATGTCAGAAGTTATCTGAGAAAATTAAGAGATCAAGTTGTTTGTGAATTCATCACAAGAATGACAAAATGGGCCTTGGAATAAATGTACACATGCCATCAAAATTGTTATAACTTTTGAGAACTAAACTTGGGTGCTTTCATTGCTGATTGATCATATGATTAAGAACAAGCCTGTCTAACAGGAAAATACAGTCAAGTGAGAGGCAGATAGAAAACCCAGTCCAGATCAGTTCCCTTGAACTGTTCTCTACCGTAAATACTACTCTTTTTTTCCTGGACTTTGCAATTAAGAACAAATTAGAAAATAAAGTATTTATTTTCTTTTATTTTATATGTGTATGGCTGTCAGGAGATTTAATCTGCATCCCTGTATGATCACATAAATAAATGTTATTCTCATTTCAAGGACTTTCCCAAGATCCATAAATAAACTACATTCCTTTAAAGATGTTTTAATAAGGTTTCTGTGGGATTGAAGTCATGCTTAGATTTTGCAGAAGCCTTTGTGCTGGAAAATGAGCTGTACAAGCACAGAAACTATAGTTCTGAAAGTTCATTTGTAGGCTCATCTGCTTAACTGCTATATTAAAGTTGTATATTAAACCTTTTATCAGCTCTTTATAAACTTTATTGTCAACTAAAAATGTCTACTTCATTTGTAACTCACAAACTGTGCATCTTACCCTTTCCTTGCCAATATTTGAGTACTTTTCATTTTATTTCCTAAACTCTTTAAGCATTGCACATTTGATTTAAAACATATCATATACTCTATTAATATTTAAAATGTATTTTTGGAAGTCATCAATCTAAAAAGAATGGTAGTTGAAAATTCCAGCAGAACCTCCAGAAATTCACATTACTGTGAATAGTTACCCTTAGGCCATGCATGCTGGAGTGAAACCAGTCACAACAATCCAAGTTGTGTCACACCTGGTGAACTTTTCCTTATTGTGATCCTGTAGCACTGATGAAAGACAGTTTTATGAACATTTTTCTGCTGGTTTATAGCCACCCCCATTTAAGGAAGTGTTGCTTTTCCTACATTTACAACACTGATAAACGTAAGTGTTACCTTTGTTCAAACAGAGTTTTGGCCACACTATTTGGAATATTCCTTTCTATTCTGTGAATGAAATCCTAGCATGTTTCTGCTTCTACAAAATGCCAGTAATTTTTGTTCTGCTCTAACTGTGATGGGATCTGGTGTCATCAAAGCCAAAATTTCAGGGTGGATGTACCTGTGACTTAGTGAGTCCTCTGTAAGATCAAAATATTTTAACTCCCAAACGACACATTTTCTTTACATAAAAAGCAAAAATTTAGTTATTCAAGTAGAGAAGATTCAAGTAAGGAAAATTTGCTTGTAGACATCCTTTGTCCATTGTCTTTGCTTTTCCCTACTCAATCACCTTCTGAGTAGCATCAATCTCAGACCCTTCTAGACCCTAATCTTTTTGCTACCTGCTCTCCACTGTAGTTGTATAATGTCCTTTCATGAGTTTCAAGCTCTTACTTGTGACTGTAACTGACTGTCTCAGCCATACCACACTGTCTCCAAGATCCTTTGCCTTGAGTATGCTCAGTAACTCCCCCAGGAAAGGAAAAGTCTCCCTTCTCATCCCAGAAGATTCTTTGTATCCAGCTGCTTTATTAAGGGAACATAAACATAACTCCAAATGCACAATAAAGCAGATGCCACCTGGCACTATCACAAAAAAAATAGAAGGTAACTTTCTTTGTGAGTTAGCAGCCACGAAACAAAGCAGGATGCAATTAGTACCTGGGAAGCCTTTGAGCACATGGTGCATATAGTTGTCAGCCTGTGTGCCAATACAGATTGAATAAGGAAGGATCTTTGGAATCATCTTGTCTTTCAGAAGTGCTCTGATCTTCCCTTGCACTCTGGGCAGTCTGCTGAGTGTCAGTGCAACTTGATTTACTAAGAACACTAGTGAGACGCTAAAAGAAATCAGTTTCCAAGCACATGACATTTTTTAGAGGTGCTATTTTCAAACCTTCACAACTCAGCCAAATCAAACCCATTTTTCCCTGGAACACTTGAATGCACTACTTCTCAATAAGCATCTGCCGATTTCTAATTTTCTAGGTTCAGCTGATTCATCAGTACAGTTCTTCAGCAAGTAGTCATAAGGCAGTTTATAACAGAAGTCGTCAGTTTTAGTCTTCTTATATTCCAGAGGACCAAACAGTATAAATCCAAACGCTGCAGAAAAATAAACAAATTGCAGGTTTAGACTGGGCTTGGAAAATTTTAATCTCCAAGGCAAACATTTCAGGAGAGTATGAATAGGTGAAAAAAAGGATTTTAGAAGGCAATATTTAGGAATCTACTGTTAGAATATCAACTGTAACAAACATTAATTAGTCTGAAAAACAGTAATTTCAGTCAAACTATCTTTTCTTGGCACTCTAAAATGTATTGAAGTGTCAATAATCACAAAATTTGAAGTGGTTTTCTGACTAAAGTGTTTACAAAGGATTCATTGCAGTAATTCTACAAATATAAAACAATTGTTCATGCATCTCAATTCATAACCCCAAAGTTATTAGTCACAAACATTACTCCACATTGGTACATCAAAGCAGTATGTTTGTCTGCTTAACAGTACGTTTGATAATTAAGACTGACTGACAAAGTGGAAAGAAATTTTGTTTCTGGATGAAAATTCCTACAAGTAAGAATATTAATATAAGAAAACATGTCCTCAGATATGCCCCTGGGTATGGCCTGGCTCCGCTGCCTTTCCTTTGGAAAATCAGGATAGAAATAAAAGTAAATTATGGTTGCTTAACCTTGGCCAGCTGCCAGAGACCCACACAGCAGCCTCTCTCTCACTCCCCCTTCTCAATCAGGCTGTGGGAGAAAATAAGATGGAAAAGCTCATGAATCGAGATAAAACCAGGGAGATCACTTACCAATTGTCATCATAGACTGGACTTGGGTAAAATTAATTTATTTTATTGATATTTAAAATACATTTGGATAGTGAGAAAGAAAGACAAATCAAAACACATTTCCCCCCACCCTTTCTCCTAGGCTCAACTTCCCTCCTTCATTCCCAACTCGTCTAGCTCCAGCTTCCCCCATTGCACAGCACAGGGTGGATAGGGAATGGGGGGTTGTGGTCAGTCCATAACAGTTCTTCTGTGCTTCTCCTTCCTCCTCACACTTTTCACCTGCTCCAGCATGGGTTCTTTCCACAGGCTGCGGTCCTTCAGGAGAAATTGCTCCATTGTGTGTCCTCCTCAGGCCACAGTTCCTGTCAGGAGAACCTGTTCCAGCATAGGCTCTCCACAGGCTGCAGCTTCCTTCAGGGCACAGATATCTGCTTCTGTCTGGTCTTCTCCACGGGCCACAGGGAATACCTTCTCCATCATGGTCTTTTTCACAGGCTGCAGGGGAATATCTGCTCTGGTGCATGAACAACTCCTCCTCCTCCATCTCCTTCTTGACCTTGGTGTTTGTAGAGCTGCTTCTTAGACTTTTTTCTTCTTCATTCCTCACTAACATGTAGCATTTTATCCTTTCTTAAATCCCTTTTTACAGAGGCACGGCCAGCATTGCTGATGGGCTCAGCTGTGTCCTGGAGTGGGTCCGTTAGAGCTGATTGGAACTGCCTGTGTTCAACACAGGGGAAGCCCCTGGCCTCTTCTCACAGAGGCCACCTCTTCAGCCTCCCCACTGCCAAAACTTTGCCACGGACACCTAGTAAAGAAATAAAAGCAGCAGCACATCCCATTGCAAAGGTGGGCTCCTAGCACTGAAGAAAACAATGGACTAGAGCAGTTTCTGTCCTGCTTCTCATTCTGGACCCTGTACCTTTCTTGAGTAGCCTTAGGTCATGTACTATCTACTCTCTTAGTACATAAATTCTCCATTCTTGAAGGAGTATAAAGTGCTCAGATACTATAACAAATATAATATAGACAATGTGAGTAGCAAAGTGAGACAAATCCATCCTGGTAAAGTCCACACTAGGGAATATTAGATAAGAAAATATTTCCTTTAATCTATGAGGTATTATTTTTAGACTTTCCTAGAAAGATCAGCTGTTTTTTACAGTGTGTATTTCCCATCTCCTTGGTGACTACAAGTAGGACAGATATGTGCTCTGTATTTGTTTTATGACCATCCTTCATGTTAAACTGCTCAGAACTAATGTTGAAAATACTAGAAAATATTTTTTCTCAAACATGGAGTCTTGACATGAATTTAGAGTTGCTTAGAGAAATATCCCTCTCCCATTCAAATTGCTTAATAAAAGTTATCTAAAAACAAACCTGCGATATTAAAGAAAGGAAGGACAGAAATTCTGACATCAAAAGAGGTTAAGGAAGGAAAAGTTACTTATTGTCTGAAAGAAAATTCTTAATTTGTTTATAATAACTCGGTTTCTTGCTTCAGTTCCTTCCAGGTTCTCCAAGTACTGAGAAGGCAGTGAAGGTGCAGAGGGAGATTAAAAGAGTTATTAGTCCCTTCCCTTCCCTTCCCTGCCCTTCCCTTCCCTTCCCTTCCCTTCCCTTCCCTTCCCTTCCCTGTTGGAAGAAGGGAAAGTTATTTTCTGAAAACACACATGAAATTAGATTCTATTTGTGCTTCTGAATGAAAATCTTAGCTGCATATCTGATAGCATCAGTAATGTCCCAGTTTGAAAAGTGTCTTTTTCTCTTCACAGGATCATGGAGATCCTTACTCATGAGACTTTTTTCTCCCTCTTTAGGAACTGACTTTGAAAAGAGTCGTTCATTGGTGCACATGCCAAACTTCTGAGAGTCTAAGGAAGGTGCCCTTTCAGTGGAAGAATATTTTTACCAGGGAAATTGCAAGCAGTTTCTTGACATGTGTGAGTATATTTTAAGGAAAACAATAGCCATTCCATAATTTCCTCTGGGACAACGAGGAAAAGCAGCAGGTCTATCTCCATATAAAGGAGACACAAAACACTATCACATTCTGTTTGAGTCTGCAGTGAAGTAGAAATAACCTCACAGAACGACAACTGAATTACATCCATTGGATGCAAATGACTAATTGGTGTCAGAAAGATCTAAGAATGTTTCAAGGAAGCTAAGGAGATGCTTGTAAACAGCCTACAGGATGGACTTTTCTCCTCTTACTCTGCATGTCATCACTAGCCTTACATGTGTTCTGTCTGGGAATAGAAATTTCTTCCTTCTAGTTGCTGTAAGACCAATGTTGGAACTCTGCTTTCTCTTGAGATTCAGGAAATGATAATGAACCCTTTCTGCTTGCTCTGAAGGACTCATATTTGAAGAAAGAGACAAGAGAGCTTTGAAAGCTGTCCCTAACTCAGTGTTATTGATATCTGGCCTGGTACCAATGAAGGCAATCTTTCTGTGACTGGATCAACTATCTTGGCATGGATTTTTGCCTTTGTGCCAGCTGGGAGACACATTTCACCATGCCCTGTACTTCTACACACTGGCAGAAGCCAGATTTCCCTTCAGGCTGCTTAACCGTCTTGGCATGGCTCTTGTCCAAATGCTGGCTGGGAGCTGGTTCCTCTGTGGCCTTCTCAATTCTCTTGGCATGAGCATTGCTCAGACACCAACTGAGAGCTTAGTTCCTGAAGCCTGCTGTTTCCATCTGCTAATTCTGAATGGCAATAAAAAAAGAGGGGCTATCCTTCAAACCACCTCCAATTTTTTTTTTCCTTTGGAAGTTTCTGAGGGGAAAAAAAACCCACTCAGAGATAAAGAAACACTAGGTTAAACATTCTGTGAAACCTCTGTCCTAAAAAGAAATTGGAAGTCCAGCCTCTGTGTGTCTGGGTCAGTCCCACCTGGGTAATCAAGCTACAGCTGGCTGTAATTAATCTGCAAAGAAATGAAGGACTGGCCTGTGGGATGCTTTGCTTCATCCACTTAGTATAGAAAATCCACAGTGATTTCTGTATGATATGCTTCTTACTTACAGATGCGTTCTAGGCTCTTGCTCTTCAATCCTGATCTCTGCATCTCTTTCGTCTAATCTTTTTTGTAATTGCTGACTGGTTTGCCTGACTTTATGATTGTCTGCTCCTTTTCTTAGTTTTGAGTTGAATAACATTCTTGGATTCTTGACTATATTGCAGATTTATTTTTCCAGACTAGTGGAAAAATATTCCGGTTTTGGTTCACTATAAAGAGGTCTGTCTGGTTTTTACTCAACCTTAAGTGCTGAGTGCAAATGTCCCTGTCTTAAGCTACATTTCCATAAGGGATATTGTCTGGATACATAGAAATCTGGAAGTCTCTTCCTGACAAATGGTATTATGTCTAGACTCTGAGTGAAGATCTATCTCTAACTGTATGGAGATGGAGAATGTTTTCTCCTACAAACAGAGCCAAGATAAGGCTCAGAGCATTCACTCCTTCTGCAGCTTAACTCACCAACGTATCTGTAGTTCTGCTAATCCGATGAAAAGTTCTGAGTTAGATATGACAAATCATGAAAATTCTAAAAAATTATGACTATTAAGTGTTTATAAAAGCTACAAATCTCAAATGTCCTTGGCACTTGGGAAGTGGAGAGGTGGGGGAGGAGGAAGAAATATAAAGAAAATGCTTGTTACTGGGAATTATTTAGCAAAGCAAATAGCTTTACAACCTCTTTACTGGAGATGCTAGTAGGCAGATTTGAACACCAATACCCCTCCTTTGACAAATGTCTCCATATTTTTCTTAACTTCCTTACTTGTCTTTATGCTGACTTTGAGTAAGCACTTTGAAAATATCTGAAGAGTGAAAGGAAGACACTAGACAACTTTAACCCCTAAAAATTTTATATTCCTTTGGTTAACTGCTTAGGTCATATAGTCCTTGCCTACTGCTAGTAGGAAGATACTACTCTGCCTATTACTCATTTTGCAATCAAATAACTTGCTAATAACTTCAGATGAATGCATAAAAACTTGTGCTAAAAACATGATCTGAATGACAGTTATCTGTGGGCAGATAGTCACTTCCAAAGGTACTTACAGCCTCTGGGTTCACAGGGCTAAAATGTGAGTTCCTGACGTCGTTTGTAGTCTTTCAATTTGCATGCTGTTATTTTAAAATACTCTCTGGGCAAGAAACTGAAGTAAAAAAGCATGGTGAGAGAGCGGAGATAACTGACGTCATGTCAGTTATAGGGGGAGACAGTTTTGCACAGTGACAGAATCACAGAATTGTTGAACTTGGCAGGGACCTCTCGGGATCATCTTGTCCAAGCTCCTTCTCAAACAGGGTCACACAGAGACAGTTGCCCAGGACTGTGTTGAGACATTTTTTTAATATCTCCAAGGATGGAGACTCCACAACGTCCCTGAGCAACCTGTGCCAGTGCTCAGTCACCCTCACAGTCAAAAAGTGTTTCCTGGTGTTCAAGAGGGAACCTCCTGCATTTCAGTTTGTGCCCATTGCCTCTGATCTTGTCACTGGGCACCACTCAAAAAAGCCTGGCTTCATCCTCTTTGCACCCTCCCTTCAAGTATTTATGTACAATGATGAGATTACTCTGAGCCTTTTCTTCTCCAGGCTGAACAGTCCCAGCTCCTTCAGTCTTTCCTCACAGGAGAGATGCTCCAGTGCCTTCATCATCCCTGTGTCCCTTTGTTGACCTCTGTCCTGTATGTCCAAGTCTCTCGTACTGATGTGGTGGGTTCACCCTGGCTGGACGCCTGGTGCCCACCAAAGCTGCTCTATCACTCCCCCTCCTCAGCTGGACATGGGAGAGAAAATAGAACGAAAGGCTCGTGGGTTGCAATAAGGAAAGGGACAGATCACTCAGCAATTACCATCACAGGCAAAACAGACTCAACTTTGGGAAAATCAGTTTAATTTATTACCAGTCAAACCAGAGTAGGATAACGAGAAATAAAAACTAAATCTTAAAACACCTTCCCCCCACCCCTTCCTTCTTCCTGAGCTCAACTTCACTCCTGATTTTTTCTGCCTCCTCCCCCTGCGTGGTGTGGGAGATGGGGAATGGGGGTTGCAGTCTGTTCATCACACTTTGTCTCTGCTGTTCCTTCCTCCTCAGGGGGAGGACTCCTTACACTCTTCCCCTGATCCAGCATGGGGTGCCTCCCACGGGAGACAGTTCTCCACAAACTTCTCCAATATGAGTCCTTCCCACGGGCTGCAGTTCTTCATGAACTGCTCCAGTGTGGGTCCCCCATGGAGTCACAAGTCCTGCCAACAAACTTGCTCCAGCGTGGGCTCCTGTCTCTCCATGGTGGACACATGGAGATGCCAGGAGCCTGCTCCAGTGTGGGCTTCCCATGGAGTCACAGCCTCCTTCACGCACATCCACCTGCTGCAGTGTGGGGTCCTCCATGGGCTGCAGGTAGATATCTGCTCCACCGTGGACCTTCATGGACTGCAGGGGGACAGCTTGCCTCACCATGGTCTTCACCAGGGGCTGCAGGGGAATCTCTGCTCCAGCGCCTGGACCACCTGCTCCCCCTCCTTCTTCACGGACCTTGGTGTCTGCATAGTCATTCCTCTCACTTATTCTCACTCCTCTCTGGCTGTAGTCACACAGGTGTGTGCCCCCCCCCACCTTTCTTAAATATGTTGTCCCAGAGGCACTACCACCGTCACTGATTGGCTTGGCCTTGGCCAGCAGCAGGTCTGTCTTGCAGCCAGCTGGCATTGGCTCTATCTGACACAGAGGAAGCTTCTAACAGCTTCTCATAGAAGCCACCCCTGTAGCCCCCCAACTCCCAAAACCTTGCCATGCAAACCCAATGCAACTGGGGAGCCCAGAACTGGATGCAGGACTCAGCTGTGGCCTCAACCAGTGCTAAGTAGAGAGGAAAGATCACTTTTCTTGACCTGCTGTCTCATGCTGCTGAGGATACCATTTGCCTTCTTTGCAGCAAAGGCACATTGCTGGTTTATGTTCAACTTTGTGTCTACCAGGACCTCCAGGTCCATTTCTGCCACGCTGCTTTTGAGCTGGGTGGCCCCCAGCATGTACTGGTGCATGGGGTTGTTCTTCCTCAGGTGCAGGACTTTGCACTTCCCCTTGTTGAGCTGCATAAGGTTCCTGTTGGCCCATTTCTCCAGCCTGTCAAGGTCCCTCTGGATGTAACATGACCTTCTGGTCTATCAGCCACTCCTTCCAGCTTAGTGGTGTCTGCACACTTACTGAGGGTAACTCTCCCTTGTCATCCAGATCTTTAATGAAGATGTTAAACAGGACTGTGTCAATCTGTAAATATTTAATGTTTTAATGTTATGTTTAAAAATTGACTCTAATACCGAAAGATTTATTTCTTATGTTGTAATACTGTTAATGATCTATAAATGCATAGAGGTTCATGCTAAAAGCTTTTTAACCACAACTGTCCATAAAATATAGTTGAAAAAATAAATAAAACTGTCCCTGGTCTTTCACCAATTTATCTGATTTGTAGAAGTGTAGTTTCAATCTGTCTTAAACAAACTTTCAAAAAATTAAAATGCAATAATTTTGAAATGCAGTTATAAACACAAAATGACTAGAGGCATTTTTAAAATTTTGATTATTTGGATCCATTATCTAGGTGACTTACTTAATATGCATACAATAGGAAAAAGTGAATTCCATGAGATGTAGGTATTGCTCTGAAAAACAACCATGTAAGTATGCTCCTTCTTACTCCGTATCTTCATTTTCTTGGAGTATATCTTGCATACTTGGAGTATATATTCCAAAATTACTACTTACTACTGCCAGGGCTGTAGAACTAACACAACTCTGTAAGAATTGACTGATTTTTTCCTCACTGGTCTTCACACACTGCTGGCAGAATTGTTAATATTCAGCTGGCAGAATATTAATATTCTATTAATACTAATATTCTAGTTAGTATTTCAGGGCATGTAATTTTTTGTTGATATGCATTCGTGGCAGCCCACAGGAAGGAACAGTATTTCCATGGTGTAACTAAAAATGTAATCTGATGACGATGGGCTTGCAAAGATGTAAATGAAGGCAGTAACCGGTCTGAAGAACCTTTGTTACCGGCAGTGGTGCACAACTGAGAAAAAATTAAGTTTTGTTTTCAGAATCCATGTTGGTTTTAGAGGGTTGAAATAAAGAGGAAAAAAATATTTCTTATGGTTATTCTGATCTAATTTGCCCTGTTTCCAACACAAAAACATTTCCTGTATCACAACACAGTTCTACAATAAACTAGTATTGACCTTGATGGATTTCCATAGAATAATACATTTGAGAATGTCATTGGAATAGCAGTGAAAACTGATTTTCTGAATTTCTTACAATGACCAGGTTATCTTTAAACTACAAGGGCAGTGGCTACTCTAGCTTCCTTCTGGACACATTTAAGAACCCTGATAAAGCTGAAATAGTTTGACAGCAAAAATCCTTCCCAAAAGAAACCCAAAGCCCAAAACAGAACAGAACAGAACAGAAAACAAAATTAAAAACCAAACAAAAAAAGTCCTTTCCCAGGCTGCATTATTTTTATTGAACATCTCTTGCAGGGCTACAAGAAGAGCACTTGGACAAAATACATCATCTTATTTCTGCTCCTACAGTGCTGCTTTGCCATTCTTGTCTTCCAGTTCCCTATGTGCGAGCCTCTGCAGAATGTGGGTCTATTAACATGGCTTCAGAGACAGGTCAAAACAACTTGTCCTTGTTTTAGTGGATTCCTTCCAAACATATTTTCACAGGTTTTCCAAAATACTAAATTGTATCATAATTCTGATAAATTCTGAAGTCATGATAGTTTTGAAGAGTAAAAATTTACATAAAGGCATTCAACATACACTGTAAAAACTGGCAAAAGTAGTACTGAAGAAAAAATAGATCATATTATCCCGAAATCAGATTTTTAAAAGCTAAAGCAAGCTTCTGGCTTCTGGGATAGTTATATTCTAAAATATATATTCAGCATTTAAGTGCACTATATACAGTGTACACTGAAAACAAAACAATACACTGAAAACAAAATAGAAATAGTATTGTTTGGCAGTCGTTAATGATTATTAACACTAATTTTGAAAGTGCTCAACTGTCACGGCAGCACTGGTATACTTCGCAATGTATAAACATAAAGAAGCAAACATCTGTAGAAATAATTTCTCTTTTTCTTTTTTTTCTAAAATCAATATCGAAACAAAAAGAAAGGGAAAAAAGGAATCCATGGCTAAGATACAGAGACTTCCTCTACATGTTTTGAAAGAGCATCTTCCTGAGTTCTTGTAAACTTGTAGAGATCATCCCTACCAACAAGGAGAGGTCTGAACCCTATCCCCACCGATGGGGAGAGGGCTGTAACATGCAATGCCTGGAGGAGCCAGGACAGAGGAACAGGAGACCAGACCAGGAAGAGCACTCTGAAGGCATGGAGGGTACAGACAGCAGATTTTAAGTGTGAACTACATGCCTATTTTCAGAACATTGCCAAAATATATTGAGTCTTAGACATTACCAAAGACAAATAAACCCATCTTCCTACACAAGGCTGCACTAGAGACAGTTTGACTGAAAGAACCCTTGAAGTCACAGCCAGTGAGAAATTGCCCGTGGCAGACAGCCTTTCTCCAGCACATCCCACCCTCTTCTCTGGGGCTGTCTCCCAGGCACCCTGCTGTTGTGCCTGTATTGTCAGTGGGGTCTCTCACTCTCCCTCCTTCCCCCTGCCTGAGCTCCCATCTCAACATAGGGGCAGTACGCAGAAGTGAAGTTCTTGCTCATGTCTTGAGTGAGATTGCCTGTGGCTGCGCTGCCAGAAGACATTATAACAAGAACATAGTGTTAGTATGAAAACCACAGATGTGAGGACCTCAGCTCTCTTTCCAGATATATCGTTGAGGTGCTTTTGATTCAGTATGTGCCATCTGCAGTTAAAAATCCTATGTTTACATATCATTGGAGATAGCTTAGAGCTGGATAATTTTCTTTCTTCATATTTTTTTACTTCTTCTTGATGGTAATTGCACCAATTTTAATCCCTCAATATTTTGACTAGGTAAAACTAATTTCTTTCAGTCTCTCCTGTCTTGTTAAAATATTAACTTTTGGGGACTTAGGGAACCTCTCGTAGATCATTTCCCTAACACCTAGTGCTGGGATGGACCATGCTAAAACCAATTTCTCTCTATGCTGCTATAAATCAAATAGCAAATTTAATTTAATGTTAATTTTTTAATCTTTTTAAAACACTTGTGACCCAGCCATCTAGGACTAGCCAGCAACACCTAAACAATCATTCATTCTTCTTTCATTTTTTCCATTTTCTAATCCAACAATACCTAAAGAGGAAGGAAGCAGTATATTTATAGCTATACAAAAAGATGGCTACTAGGAACAATGGAATGTCTCTTTCCAGCAGCAGTGTTTTACAGGGTATTAAAAATTATTGTTGTTGCTATTGTAAATAAATACTGAATTATAGAAATCATAAAAATACAGTATTTATAAAAAATCATGGACAACACAGATGGGTTATATTTCCTTTGTTTTTTCATACCTTCCTACAAAACTGTCATGAACTACATACAAACAGATACAGTGAGAAAATAAATACATCATTTTTTCTAGGAGTGCATCTGTCCCCTTTAATATTTCTATCACTTTTTAGCAATCCAGTCTTATGCCTAGAGCTTTTTAATTAATAGAGACTAATTAGAATTTTTTTAGCATTTTTTACTTGTTATTGATTTTTAAAGTATTTATTCATTACTTCTCTGACTGAGTATAAAATTTTAATGGAAATTCATCTGTCTCTAATCTCTATTTTACTTAGTAGTAGAGGAAAAAAGTAATTGGAACTATTAAAAAAAAAGTTGAGTGTGAATAGAAAAGACCCCCTGAGGAATGCCTGTGCCAAGAAAATGTTTTTAAACAGTAAACTGTTTAAAATCCCATTAGGCCTCAAGCTCATAAATGAGATCTAGGTTTCGCAAAGACCTTTGCAGGTTCTCAGGAGAGGGTGATTTCCAAAAATATATAGCTGGTGTCAGATCAAGTTCTTAAGGACTGATTTTTCAAACAGGCTCCTAGGAATGTCTTCAATGACATTCATCAAATGTTTGTTAAGTGGATCCTTCAGATTCAGATCTAGCAATAAAATTTTTATACGTGGTCCTGAGTGCCCCGTGGGAATTCTTTGCGAGGTTGGAGTCTTAGCCAAAGTTATTTAAATTCTTTTAAATTACATACATTAGGTAGTAACTTGAAAACCTGACTACCTAAAGTGAATGCTGTCAATTTTTATCTTAAATAATGGCCTGACTATGATGTTCACATAGTTATTTTACAACTAGTATTATATTAAAGCTGTGAACTGTTCTTCACAATGTCACATTTCATTCTAATATGAGGCTCCTACTGTGTGCAGAATTGTTTGTTCACACTCTATTTAGTTCCATAGTAATTGTAATAAACTAATGTCACTGTCAGAACAGTCCAAGGTACCCAGAGCTGTGCCCTATAGAATAAAATTTTCCAATCAAAAGGGGCAAGACCAGATTTAAAAAAGATTCTAATTAAATCTAGATCAAGTCTAGACCTAGTCCCTCCCAAGATAACAATAACATTTTCAATTTGAATTAAAAGAATATTTAAAAATGATCTTCCTTTCCACTAATACTGCTATTATGTTTGCATGTATATTTTTACACTGAACAGAAGTGCAGATTTCAGTATATTTTCACTGAGATGGCTAGTTTGCTAAGGATGATAATAGAAGATATTTGAGAGATGTAGAGAACTGACATTTAGAAAATTTTTTTTATAATTATATGGCATTTTTATTTAAAAAAAGACAAAGGAAACATTGTGATAGGCCTTGCTATATCAGGGTTTAGTATGTATGCTCATGTGTGGACTTTAACTGAATCATAACTGAAGTAGGCCCCATAGAAGCTGAAACCAACAGATGTACACAGAGATGTGCTGGCAGGGTTGGAGGATGGTGCAAGATGAAAAATCCTATAAAGTAATGAAGATAAAGAAGGAAGACGTTGTCTTGGTTTCAGCTGGAATAGAGTTAATTTTCTTCCTAGTAGCTGGCATAGTGCTGTGTTTTGGATTTAGGATGAGAAGAATGCTGATAACACAATGACGTTTTTGTTGTTGCTAAGTAGTGTTTATACCAGTCAAGGACTTTCTTTTTCAGCTTCCCATGCTCTGCCAGGTGCACAAGAAGCTGGGAGGGGGCACAGCCAGGACAGCTGACCCAAACTGACCAAAGGGCTATTCCATACCATATGATGTCATGCTCAGTATATAAACTGGGGGGAGTTGGCAGGGGGCAGCGATCGCTGCTGGCGGACTGGCTGAGTATGGGTCAGTGGGTGGTGAGCAAATTGCATTGTGCATCACTTGTTTTGTATATTAGTAGCATTTTTTCTCTTCCTTTTCTGTCCTATTAAACTGTTTTTATCTCAACCCACAAACTTTACTTTTTTTTTCCAATTCTCTCCCCCATCCCACTGAATGAGCGAATTGCTGTGTTTAGCTGCCTGCCGAATTAAATCACAACAGATATTTGCTGAGTTCAACATGGACCAGTGCCCTATGATACAGGTGGAATATAGAGACACAGATCAGGAAATCTAATATTTAATTAATCTGACTATTTTATAAAAAAACCTCAGAAAACTTCTAAGATGTGCATTGGTGTAGAGGAACCTGCACAGCATTGTGCTAATAGCTTGCTATTAGTACAGATGTTTCAACATTTTTTCTGTTAGAGGATGAATTTGTGTGGGTCATGCCATGTAGACGACCAACTTAGCCCACTATTTTGCATTGAGCCAGGACTGTTTCTTTTCTTTTGTCTGTTCTATTAATGAGATAAGAATAGTGCTGGAGTCCCTAGCCAGTGGATGCACTGTTCCCAAGACCTATGAAATTACAGTACTTACAGAAAGAATGCCCTAAGCAACAGATATATTACAATGTTTAACATTTTCATTAGTGATGTGTATAAATAATTTTAACAAATAAAATAAATGACTGTGGAGAAAATTATCATTGTTCCAAGTTCACTTGAAAGACCATAAAAATAGTCTAAAATCAATGAAAAATTAATAAAGATACCTATGGAGATGTAGAACTTACAAAAATTTTCAAAGTATGAGAAAAACTAGATTTTTCCTCTTTTTGGATTTTTGAGGGTATTTCTAGAAAAATGAAATGTTTGCATTGTTTGCCTCTAATGATTTTTAAACAGTATTTACTATTTAATAAATTTATTATATAAAGATATATGTACATGTACACTTGTATATGTATATGTAAGTGTAAATTATTTACTTTTGGAAAATAACAGTTATGGTCAGTATTA
>VYZW01055509.1:3642-21283 GCA_013401315.1 Balaeniceps rex
GATCTGACTATATCTGATCATTCCTTCATCTCATTTTCACTTAACCTTTTGCCCTCTACACAGACTAAGCACCCTATCAGATATCTCCCAAGGGACCTTCTTTCCAGCCCCACACCCCCTTCCTCCACTCTTTCTCCAATTTAGGTGCTTTACGCCACTCCTGGTAATTTACTTGATTACATGGAAGGAGCTGTAGATCTTTTTACAATTGCTATTTTACTTAAAACATTGATTCTTTAGCTCCTCTCTGTTTTCAGGTCATCACACCTCACTGGAGGTTTCTCTGGTTTAATGAGCAACTCAGAAACCATAGAGAGGACCAGAGNCCTAGTTAAACTGGATGTCCAATGTTATCTCTCCAGGCAAGTAAGATTCTGGCAATCACTGTAGTCCTATTTCACTTGTTCTCAGTCTTTTTGACACAAACACATTAATTCTCCCAAGCTCCTCTGGCAGCTGTAAGAAGTTCTCTCTTTTTTTTAATATGATTGATAATATTGAATATTTCTTTTAACCTTTTACTGCCATTCCTGGGCTGTGTGATAGTTTCTCTATTCGGATGTTAATCTCCAGCATGCAGCAGCACATCTTCCAATCACCTACTCATTATGGAGCTCATTTGTAAAATGCTGCTGTTTAATTTACGACTGCCTACAAAGCTCCGCCTAGCCCTAGCCCTACAACATATAATGTCATTCTCCCAGCACTCCCACTGTCAAAGGTCACATAAAGCAAACCATTGCTTTATACAGAAACGCCTTCTAGTTTAACACAGAAGGAATGGCAGCCCTTGGGCAAAATTTGACTTTACAGTTTCATAAGATGCACTGGAAAGAAATACGTTCTGGAAGGGGTGCCAATAATGCAGGTTCTCTGGTTCAATGCAGGAAATGACGCAACTGAAACGTACTGGCATAAAATGTCATCATTTTCTTCACTTCCAATTTCTCAGGAAAAAAAAAGGTTGTCTGAGGAGGACAAATATATAAAAACAAAAAGACCTCCCAGGCTGACTTGAAATATGTTCAAACTACACATCCACTCCCTGCTCCCTAGAACCCAGTAAATATTTCTTTGGCCCCACAAAGTATTTTAGTCTGAACCCAGGAAACCTCAGATTGACCTTGGAAATAAGATTCCTCATTTTCAAAGTAAATGTCTCAGGCACATTACTGGAGGAGTTGCACTTTTCTGATGGAAACATATAAAACTTGTCTCTTTTGGCAAATGGGGTAGATTACACTGTGGGGAACTGGTTGTTTTCCCAATTAACTGAGCATATGCACTTTCAAACTCTTTTTTCTCAACTTTTATACCCCAGTACAATGCTGGTGGCAAGGTTAAAATATCTATTTTAGGCCATTACGGGCAGGGTTAAGCCCATGTAAAGCAGTAGAGCCTATCTCAATGGAGATACACTGACCTACCTTGCTGAGCATCTGGCGCATGTCTCTACAGAGATTTTGTTCTGTCTTCTCTTCAGGTTGTATTGGATGGTTTAACAGCATTTGATGCTATAGTGTCCTTTTAGCTTACCTTGAATCCCATTTGAGATTTTAGATTGCATATGTCTGGATTTGATTAGCTTTGTCAATTTGTTTTCTTCTGATGTTTTTCTCCTCTGCCAGCTGCATTAACTCTTCTTTCGCCCAAGACAAGCTCTCACTCCCTGATGGGATATAATTAAAATATGCTTTTGAAGCAGTCTATGACATCATCTCCTGACAACGTCTGACTCATATACAGGTATAAATTTCCCAGGTCTGGTTATCAGTTCTCTGTAGAAAAGTATAAGTGTGTGTTCCACATGGAATGTAAGGACAAGAAAGGTCTCAAATTCCTCTTCTGATGACTGGTTGATGTCTATCAGCTGATGCTGAAAATCATTGTGACCACAGCCTTCCTTTTAATATCATAGCTGCTTTCAGGACCTCAGACATAACTGCCTTTTGTCCAACAGTCTTGTTTAAAACAGACCAAAACAATAAAGATGGACACTTTGATTGGCATCTGCCATATTAATTGAATTAAACTTGGCTTTAATTCTAACAAACAAGCAGATGTGGTATTGGGTGTTAAATAAAATAAGGTGATGCTTTTTCTGAATGAGCCTTTCAGTTTTTGCTTCAGCTTGAGTTTCTCACTTGAGGCCAACCAGAAGTCTTGAAATGCTGTCAACTAGTATTTCACACAGGCTTCTGGTCCAGGGCACCAGTGCAGACATCCAACTGCCCAAGATGTGGCCCTTGCACCCTCATCACGTCCTGCTGAATCCTGTGTGTGCTCAGGGTTTCACTAGGTTGCAGGTTGTAGTCACATGGTGCAGATTTAAGAGCTCCATGGGGCTCGGGTAATATTCGTACATCTGAAAAGGACAATGCTATCCAAACAGAATGAACCTTTGAACTTTGTTAGGTTTTTGATACGACATTAAGCCTTAGATTTATAAAACCAAAACAGAACAAAACAAAAGCTTGCTTGCTTTCATTCTGTTTTCTGATTTTGCACCAAATTGTCAGCAAAGGAGACCTTTTACCTATAAACAGATGGCACACAATTCTGTGTGCATTTTCCCACATTTGATGAACACGCATCAAGTCCATTTACATAAGCATGGAAAGTATTAAAATGACTACCAGGTCTGTGTAGTGTAAGACACCTGGAGCACATTGCTGCCAGCAAGCTTCTGAGGTGGGGATATTCTGGCACACAGTCACAGTTCTGGGGACTGGGCCATTTTTGACTCAGGTTATTGCAACTTTTGACACCTAAAGACATGTTCACCTCTGACCCAGAAACATCTGCAACGTCAAACTATAAAAACGGGAATGGAAATGTAGCCTTTTTTTCCCCCTTACTGTTATTTTTATTTTCTATTGAAAAGGGTTTTAAGAGGCCTATGAAAAGCAAAATTGCTTTTTTGCCATAGTTGCAAAACTCATTTCACTTTTTATCTGAGATGCGCTTGTAGCAAATTTCCAGAGTTGAAAAACTAACACATAACCCACTTTGAGGACCACGGTGCACAGCACAGCCTGCATCTCTCAGTGCTTGAGGCAAAGCGGGGAACTGCCACAGTGGCCAGCCTTGTCCTCACTCCCACCATTCACCCAGACTTTTTCTCACCAGCTTATATTGCCTGCAAAGTTCTTGCATATTCAGACTTTCCTTCCTAAAGTAACACTGACTGATTTTTACTCACCAAGCCCTATCTTTTGCTCCTTCTGTGCAGGACAAATCTGGGCCATTACTGCTGCTTCTCTGACATGTGCCATCATCAGAATACCAGCTCTACTTGTGACTGTAGTTTCTTATATAAGATATTGGTATACTAATACCAATTTAAGTCTTTCTTTCACCTTTCATGTTATGATTTGCTCCTGCAATTTATATTCACACAGATTTTTTTTTTTTTACTTAATTTTGCCTACTAACTTTTGGCTGAAAAAAAATTGAGCTGGGACCTTTCTGTGTGTCAGTTTGCCCTCCTGTAGAATGAATTTGCATGGTTTGTATTAGAACGTGACTATCTTTGGATGAATGGCACTATAGAAATCCACAGAATTATTATTTTGACTTTTAGCTATGGTATAATGTAGTCAATTTTTGTTTCATTTAACATGAGAGGTAGTATATAGGGCAGAGTGACATACTATGTTGATAGATGGGGTATTGCTGTGGTTGAGTTTGCCAAAATTAACACATTTCCCATTGGAAAAAAAAACTTTGGAAAAGTTTCTCTTTTCTGAGTACAGGCATTTTATGTTAGAGCCTTAGAGCTGATTCTGTCTCTCCTAAGTTATAAACCCTTATGGATGTACCATAAAGATGTCCACCTAATGCAGAGAAAAGCAGATTAATTGATCACAGTAATATATTCTTATCCACTGAATAAGAGCATTCCACACATTGTTTCTTGTTTTGTTTCTGGCTTGTAAATCTTCATTGTAGAATACAAATGAAAATGACCCAAATATGTATTATTTATGAATAGGGCTCTCAGATATTATGCTTTAGATTGATTGTGTTAGACAGGATATAACAGAAGCACAATAAGTCAATGAAAAATAAAAAGCAGCAAAAATGCTTCATGCTAAAAATGTAGTTCTAGTGACACCTCTTATATAAAGGACATTTCCAACACATTGACATTTATATTTATCATGGCTGTGCATGTGATTTACAGTTGTCTGAGGTACTGAATATCAGGAATATCCATGCACATACACACACCTTTTGAATGATGGTGAAGTCATAGACCGCTGCATTGCCCCTTATACAGCAAGCTTTTCCTCCCCTTTTTATTTTTCTTCTCTAGCTGCAGGGAGGCAAAGGAAGCAGTAGATCAATAGGGTGTCTTGACTGAAGTTGCCTGCAGCACTTCCATTTCTCAGACTGGACACTGATGCTAACTATCAATAGCAATAAGAGGCTGTCTCAGACAGAATTAAGGCTCCTTCTTCTGCATGGCTGTCTGGTGCTTACTGATAAACATCTTGTGTACAGGATTGCAACAAATAAACCATTTCAAGTGTGCAAACTAGCCACTGTCATTGTTCCTATTGATACTTGCTCTGGGGTGAAGGGACTGATCGTTATTTTCATACAGCTGATAACACATTAGATAAGGGTACAGATAGATAATAGTACAAAGGCATAATGCAATAAAGTGTGGAAAGATCATTGATGAAATTCTCTGTGCTCCTGTAGAAACCCTGAGACAACAAAAGACAAAAATATTGACTTATGTTTAAACTACTTAAGAGAAGCTACAGCTAAATTTAACTATTTATTAACCTCTGATTTTTAGGTTATGTGAAAGATATCCTGCCAAGCTATTTTATTCAGATGTTATTCATTTTTACCACTCCTCTGGATTTGCAAGTTTAGTCTGGAAATAAAAGCTAACAGGGGCTGAATGCAGGTATGATATAGATGGGGAGGTGTTGGGCAGCATCATGGTCACTTGTCATTCGACCTGAGCTATACACCACACTAGCGGTTGCTAATTTTGGAAGAACTGAGCCTCTTTAGCCTCCCTCCCTGCAAAAAATCAATTTCTCAACTGATCTATAGCTCTGTAGTGCATTCCTTGTTTTAGCCTGAACAAGGATGAAGAATCAGGTTCTCACCCACCCACATGGAATCACCGTTAAAATACCCTGGCCCAGATCTTCTTGGTGGTAAGTCCCCTTATAAATAACTGCTTAAGTCAGATAGCCAGTAGAGTTGTGCTAATTTGCATCAAGTGAAGAACTCACATGCTAATCAGGGTTTATTTTTCTTTTAATTTTCCTTTAACTGACTGGGATGGGGGAAGTGGTTCAGATGCTCTGCTGGAAAATCAACAGAGCCTTATTTCATATCCTCCCTCTGTGGAGCTCTAACAGTTTACAGGAGCAAACAATTTGGCTCTGAGACATCTCCAGCTTTATATGAAGTGGTGCTTTTCAGATTAGGAGGCTGGTTTTCTGAGGGAAATTTCAGTGATTCATTTTGAGTTTCAGACTATCCCAAACAAAATGCTTAAATAACATTGTTTTCTTTCATAGTAATGTTTATGTTACATCTAACAAAGGCTGATGGGTTTTATAGGATAAGATTATTCTGAAGATAGTTCTGATGTTGCTGAATTCTTAAATTAAGATGGTTGATGAGGAAATAAACCAGAGCCTCCAAGACTTTAGGGACACCAGTTATGAATAGCCCTACTAAAAATATTTGCATAAGAAGACTCCTGAATAAATGTCTATGAACTTTGGCTTTGAAAGAAGTGAAATAAAATGTTAACTGGAACTTAATTTAGGGAGGGAAAAAAAAACCCTACAACTTGTGGATTAATTGCTTACTGATAGACATTTGCACTTTTTTTTGCCTCTGTACCATATCCTGCAATCAGACTTGCCCATCACACAGTAGCAATATAGGGGTGGAATAGCTAATGTGTGTAGACTGCTCAGAATCACTGCTGTTACTAATTGTCCTCCAATATAGAACACGTACATTTTACATTAATACGCTGCTTAGCGAGACAGAGCATGCAGTTTCTAGTTAGTGAAGCTGGAATTTCAGAAATAGCTTGGCTCTTCACTTTGATTACTTTCTGGCTAGAGAGTTGGAGTCAAACTAATTCATTTTGTAAACATTACTGATCATTCATGTACAGTACATTGCATGAATCAGTGGAGGACAGTCAGACGGGTGCAAGTTCAAAAATCCAGATGAAAATTACTGTTTCACTGTATACAACATAATCCCCATACAAAGTAAGGAGGATCATACTTGTACCCTTTGCCCAGGCGAAATTCCCACCCCCCAAAAATTGAAGGGTTTCCTTAAGAAAGGTGAAAAGACAAGGGTCCTAACTATTTGCTGATGAGCAATCCACCCGCTGCACCCTAACAGTCAGCTTTCAACAAATATTTATACAGCTCAAGGATACAGCTATAGCCTCAACATTTCAGCACAAATATTAGGCCACAACTTCAGCTAGTCTAAATTGACATAGTCCTATTGGCTTCAGTGGCATTACAGTGATTTACAATAGCTGAGGTTCTCACTCCTATTTTTTCCTCGGTGCCTCTGACAGAATATGCTTGACATACTACTTTCAGCTGAGGAGTGGATTAACTTTAAAGTAAAAATTAAATTAAAAACCAAGCTCTTCATCCTATCAAAGTTTCTGCCCAATTTTAAGAGGGGCTCAGCAAAAAGGAAGATATGTTACAAAGGTGACCATGAGTTTTCTGTAGCAGAACAGTACTCAGCTGAGTTGGGGTGCCAAGGCAGAAAGCCATTCAAAAAAAGTAATCGGCTCTTCTGTTAAAAAAAGACTTTATATATATATACACACACACACATGTAAAATATGGTTTTCCTGCTCCCACTGAAGAACTCTATAGTGTGTGTTAGTTTTAACAGCAGTTATGCAGAGATATAAGCACACAGTTGTGTATTATAATATTTGTTTCTCAATGTCACTAAGCCAGAATTCTTTAAAAAGATATGAAGTCTTCATTTTCCCCCCAGTTTTTCAAGACAGGAAACATTAGTAAAGCAATTTTTTTTTCCAATGGCAAACGACTTGAAGCTGGAGACAGAGAAATGGATTACGTTACATATTTTCTACACAAACGTAGGGATTAATTTAAATGATTCCCCTAAATCAAAATAACTAGACTTTTTGGCAGCCTTTGAAGTTTAATGAATGTTTATTCTTGCCATCAAGTGTAGGTTTTGGGACACCCTGCAGGACTGCTAAAACAAGATGATCTAAAGCTATTTATATAAAATAAGCCAAAGCCAAGATGTTTGTATTAAAGTTATGAAGAAAACGCAAGTATTTAAAAGTAGCTAATATTTTGTTTAACAAATTCTAAGTAAAAGTTGCAGAGTTGTTCCCACTGTGCTGTCGATGTCTATAGTTTAGGGCCTATACATTAACTACAGTTCTGATGATTTCAAAAGTAGACTTGATATAAAACAGGTCTCTTCTGTAGCTTGTATGCTTTCCTAGGTCTGCTTTCCACTCTTTTAGGGATGCAGAAAAGCTAGCTTTGCTCTTATCTTTCAGAATACATTTGGAATTCCTTTCAAATGTCTCTTATCAAAGTTGACAAGAAGTACCTATTACTTACAGACATTTCAATGCAGGTTTTCTGTAGAAGAAAATTAAATCAGGTCATGAGATGTAATAAACCAGACGTAGGATTTCCAAATACATTTTATTTCTTTCATGGTTAATACTTTTTGAAGTGCACTACTGAAATGCTGCATAAATGTAAAACCTGGTTTGCCTCTGATGACTGTGATTGACTAAAACAGTAGGTAATGTTCTTGGAGATATTTAGCTTCTGATAATTCAGCCATACAGATGTTCTCTGTTGTGTTTTTTTTTATGGAGGGCCATTTTCACATGTACAAAAAAACGTTGAAAACTAGATATTTTTTTATATCTAAAATTCACAGCATGTCTTGCTGTTAAATTGCCACCTTAGAGGCCTTTTTTAAATTTCATTGAAAATGCATATTAAATCAAAGTGATAGACACATGTAATATAAAATGTCTGTCAACAATTAGAATCCCATTTGGAAGTTTGTAAGGCATAACAATTTAAAATGAATTTAAATTGAGAAGGAAAGTTTTTAGATTGAGAAGGAAAGTTTTAGCCTGCAGTACTGCAATTTTGTACAGAACAACTCCAGATTTTTTTGCCCTTTTCTGAGTGAAAGAGAAATAAAAGAGCCAGAGCTTCTAATGCAGTTAGTTCACCATCATGTGTCAGTCAAGCAGCTTCATTCTTTCCCCAATAAAGTCCAAATTATATTGATTATTTTATTTGGAAAGATATCATAAAGCAGTAAATATGCAAATAGTATAGCCCAATGTAAAATGGTGTTGCCCTGTTGTAGAATCATAGAATAGTCCAGGTTGGAAGGGACCTCAAAAGATCTGGTCCAACCTTTCATTTTCAAGGAACTTAGAATACATTGCAGTTGAGCCACTTAATAAATTTGTGTGCTGTGTATTGAAAAGTGCAACTGTTTTTATTGGGATAGACTAAATCCCTGTCCAGTAACATCCATGTGGTTTGAAAAAATGCTTTGAGGGAAACTTTACAAAATTTCCTTTGTATTCTTCTAAGAGGATGACAAGTTTTACACGCAAACCTCCTGGACATCCTGAAATCATAGGATCCACAGGCAAACAGGACCACTGGAGCACTGAGGCCAAGTGACTCCAAGGCAGTTTTGGCCCTGGACCTTGGCCATGTGGCTCCACCGCTGAGGACTTAGCTACCTAAATGGAGACCGGGATTGGCAGTCAAAGGGGTGTCTTTAGTGTAGAAAGAGCCTTATATGCTATAGAAAGCAGTATCTCACCCATATCTTCTCCTGTTTGGTGAGCCAATGCCTCAACTCCTCCAGCATGGGCTCTGCAGTTCAGAATAAGAAATCATTCAAAGAAGGGAACTGATCTCTCTTCCGCCCCAGAAAAGAGTGCATATCCCATGTAAAAAGGGCTCTTCATACACCAGCTGGAAAGGGACCTTAGAAACACTGGACAGGTCTGTGCTGCCTTACCGATAGCTAGATAAATTTGGTCATGTGCCTGAGCTACAAAGTTTGGACTGACACCCGGATTTCCCCAAAGTCTTGGGCCTAGCAAAATTTGGGGTTAGATTAGGGTTTATGGCTAATATTTAATGAACACAATGTAAACATCTACACTATGGTTTGTCATAAAATGAAAGTATTTTCAATTAATTTCAAATTTTGCAGCATATATTTATTTTTAGTTTTATAACATGCATGTTTCCAAGCAGTATTCCATAATGTCATTTTTCTACACTGAAATTAGTATGATCTTGTAGATATATGCCAATGCTTCAAGCATAGAACATTACATTCTCTGTAGTGATACATAGCTCCTTTAAGCAGATACACTTCCAGTGCTGATATGCTTGTGTATAATTCTTCCAGATTAAATTCTGGCTGTTTCTAGACATTCCAGTTATCACTTTGATTGATTTTATGAGAATGACAATAAGGAAGCAGAATAATAAGAAATGCAAAGCATATTCTACAGCTCATTTCTGAAAGGAGAGTCAATCTCATGAGAACTTTCTGTAGTGTGTTACCGGTTACAATTATTTCAAAAATAATTGTGTGCTATCACAAAAAATGGATGCAAATTACCAGTAAAAATTTTTGTCTTTGGTTATTTAGTATTTATATCATCTTTGAGTAATCCCCTTCAAGAGACAAGATTACCTGCGATTAGCAGATTTGAACAGGTGGTTTAAGGAGCTGTACTCCTAAAATGCCATCGTCGCTTTGCTTAGAGAAGCAGTGAGTGCTTTCCCAGTCACCAGCAAGCAATTCCTGCAGGCTTCCCTGAATATGGCAACCAGCACCAGTTACAGGATTTTGTTGCTCTAGGCGAAACATTAAACGCAGGCCCCTCGCAAGGCACAGTCAGTAGCACAAGAAAGTGTTACTAAACATTTTGCAGCCCTAGGCAGCTGCATGCTCTGCGTGGCTGGTGGTGCCAATGCTGGCCCTGAATGTAGATTTACCTGTCTCTCACCCATTAGGCTCACGTCCATCTCACTTTTTACCTTTGCACTGAGTTTACCTAATTGCTTCTGCTCAGTGTGGCTCCCATAGCTGAACACGGGCAGGTCTTGTCCTACTTTAGAGCAATCCATTACCAGTGGGGCAAAGGAGCAGCAGGTCTGGCAGCCCTGGCTGAAAATTAATTTGGCTATTAGGAAATTCTAGGAGTGAAACAGAGTAAGTGAATGCTACTGCTTGAGCAGAGTGAGTGCGGCAATGTTATTGTGTTGTGAGATTACATGTACAGTGTCAGAGAGGACAGTACTGAAGGGGGAGAAGGGAATGAACCATATTTATTCTTTGTTTAATTCCACTTAATTCAGTACATTTATAATGCATTTGGCTCTATGTTTTCATGAAACTGTTGTTCTTATATACCATAGCTTTGCTTGTGCTTTCATGCAGCATAAAAACAGAAGCTGCTTCAACTGCAGAAGAAGCCAGGTTGAGTAAACTTTAGAGATAGAGCAAGTGACTTCAAGCCCTAAAATGTATGGGAGTGCAAAGGTATGCAACTGTCAGATAAACCTATTGACAAAAGACATCTTACTAAGAGGTATGTTATTTACACGCTAATCATTGTCTCTGGTGCCTTCTCTAGATCTTTTTTCTATGTAACGGTTGTTTACGCTCATCTGAAGTTAGTAATGGGCCTGATCTGGCACACTCATACAAATACAGCTCCTCTCAGAAATCAGTTTGTATAGACTGGGGGCTTAGATGCACATTTTATTTGCAAACAGCTGGAACAACTTAAGAAGTTACCGTACCACGCACTGTTGCTCCATGCAGGAGATTTCCATCCCTTTCTGGTGGAAGATGTCATGCAAACATTTTTGCTAATTCTAGCGCAACACAGACTGGGAAAGCCCACTCGCCGATTGCCCCAGCTCAGCTGGTGGGACAGTGTCTTCCAGGCACGGGGCGGTGACAGACGGTGGCCAGAAACAACGTATTTGATCATCACAGTTAGCCCCTGCTGGAAATCTGCTCATGTGCAGTTCTAGACTGAAACACTGCCCATGCCACCCTGTCAATGCTCTGCTTCCTATACAAGGATGAATTTCAGCAATAATGTGTTTAGGATTGGGCACTTGCACTGCAAACTTCTGAGGACAAGAAAAGAGGCTTTTTGTGGTCTCAGAAGCAAGTATGTGATGTATCCTGCAGCTTTACAAATGGATGTAGAATAAGCACTGGTGCTTGATTCAGGTTCTTCCTAAATGTACTATACTGTCTTATATTCAAGTATGATTCTCGCCCTTTTGCTCTGCCTGTTGCAGTACGTACATGATGTAATGATGGTTGAATTGCTGAACCAGTACAGAGTAGGGCTACATTTGTCTTTGCATGTATGATTTTGGACTAAGTGCCTTTAGTATGATCTAAAACTTACTCAAGCTTTAAATTCTTATTTGGGCAGTGCTTCTAGGGTGTCAGTGGCTAGGAGCAAGCTCAGGTGAGCTTGATGATTGTGTACAGTCCTGGGGAGAGCCAGCTAGACTGCAGAAAGCTGCATACAACATGCAAATGCTGGACACTCCGTTTGAGATGCAATTTGAAGTTCTGTGAAGAAGGACTGTAACACAGAATATGGAACTCAGGGTGAGATTCAAGAAATAGTTTGTACAGCCATGCTGGAAGTCCAAATTTGCCATATAAGCATTAAAGGATGGAAACAATTTTTCTAAACCCAAATCTGGCTTCTGCATTTGTGAGGAAGGATCTTGTCTTTTTAAAGTCTCTTTTTGAGGATTGCTTTTTTGAATCTTGTGACTTGAGCTTTTCTTAGGTAAGGAGAGGAAATGGTGAGTTTCATCTTCTAGGCGGCAACTGTATGATCTTGGGTTTATGGAGCAGTAGTTTTCAAGGCTGTCTCTGGGTCACTGATGTAGTATTTGCTGATAGTAAGCGCTGGCTGGCAGCTCAGTGCTCAACTCTTCTCCCTCTTGCCTGCTGCAGAGTTATTTTAAGAAATCAGAAACTCCTGGAGTTACCTTTTGAGGTAGGTGATAGCTGTTGTTGCCATCTGAACATTATATGGTCACTAATGGGGAAAAAGAGAACTGCAAAAGTACGGCTGGGGGATCAGATTGCTCCGCAAGGAAATGGGCTCCCCACAAGATGCAGATAATGCCTGTGCAAATCTGTGAGCAAACGTATTTACACTCAGAGGGATAAATTTTGCACACACTGCCATTGCAGACCAATTCTATTAACAGGCTGGCCCAAACCAGGGGCAGAAGGTGCATCATGAGGACTCTTACTTAGCTCAGGCATGGAAAGCAGAACATTATTCATGAGGCACATACTTTATTTACTAGCAGCTGCCAAGCCACCTTCTTGCATTGATGCAAAGAGTATGACAATTTTCACGTTGTAAACACCATGCATTAATCAGGGCACCTCAATATTATGCAAACAAAATGTATGTACTTACAAATACTTCCACTGTATTTGAATCAAAAATATGTCATGAAAACAAGAGGGATTGTCAAGTTCACTTCATCAGTCAAGAAATTTGGGACTCTACAGGCAACATTTCCTCTGAGGTTTGAGACATATTTATGCTGTAATCGCTGCATATTCTCCAGATTATAAATGAAACTTTAAAATGTAAATAAAAATGCACACTCTGTAAATCTGATTTGATAGTGAAAATTTTTTGTGACAACAACAGATCTTACTTTGTTAAATTATTACCTTGTAGAAAATCATCTGTACATTCTATTTCACAGACAATTGCCATGTGAAATTTTGGCCTTGTATTTGTATTTTGTCAGACTACAGAATTTTTGTGTAATTTTGTTTCAGAGGTAAGCAAATCCTAAGGGAACACTTTTTTAAGAACACTTTTTTTTCCTTAAATATGCTGGAAAATACAGCCCTCAGTCCTACTCCTTCATTTGCTTTTAAATGGCTCCCACCTCCATATTTTATACTATTTTAAATAGTGGTTTGATAAAGAAATGATAGCTATGATAATTTTTTTAAAAATCGACACTAAGACTTGTGAATAGATACCTGGGTGCAGAGCAATTGTGACTGTGAAGTTTTCCTACTGTATAAAGGCACTTTTCTTAAAGCAAGATGTTTGCAGAAAATCTTGACTGATAGCTAGTTATATCTCATCATCCCATATCAGATGTATTTTTTCATGACTCTTCTTTTGACATGTACGTATTTCAGTGTCTTTTTTTTTTCCCCTCTCTTCTACCCAGAGTTATTTCTGTGATGAGAGACATCACAATGTGTCTTTGGAAGATGTCTTTGCAGCCCAGAATGTTTGTTAAAATTTTGTATCTAAGGAGAAATCTGTGTCGCTTCATTTCTAAACTCCCGTTTTTCTGGTGGAGGCACATGGTGGCTTTATTTGGCTGTGATACGCTAGGATATTAAAAAAAAAAAATAAACTGTGATGTAAAGGCATGTGGCTTGCAGGGAAAACTTCCCCTGTGGCATCAAATAAAATTCTTGGTTCTCTATAGAACTAATAGACTCATTCTGTCCATACATGATGACCACTGTGTAACAAATAGGTGGGAAACTTTTCTGACCTAAGCAGCCTACCTGAAATACCCTCTAATTTATTTCATTAACCTAAAAAAAGGTATATAAGGGATAGAGTGATACCTTGGGATCAATAATAATATTGAAATCAAGAAATTTTCTCAAGTGTATGGTATTAAATTTAAAAAAACAAGTTTATTTTTTAACATGGGAAATAAGACATTCTGCTATTAAAAACCATATCAAATAGAGGAAATAATGGCAGGCTTTAGGATGTGAGAGTATTTGTAATTACTAGCACTCTAGGTTCTCTGTGTAGTCATGTAAAAGTGCATGGAAGTCTTTTGCAGTGCTGCATATTATCTTTCTGTATGGTTTTTTTTCTGCCTTGTGGGCTGTACACACAGAATAGTTGCCTATACACTAATGCGGGATATTGCTGGTATTTTTTTTATTCCTCGGTTTTTAACCGAGAAAGAGGATTTTCCATCCAGCTTGTTTACTTCATGATTTATGTCTAAATTGACACAGTCCTTCAGAGGCATTCGTGTTAAATTTGAAACAAACATATTTAATGCTCGTGTTGTAATAAAACAGCTAAAAGAGCAGATTAAAAAGATATGCACAGAGGGGTCTGATTGATTGAGGGATTGATTTTACTACTTTTCCCGTAGGTGGGTAGTGATGGCTGTAAATCTCCTGATAATCATTTCAGAAGCACCTTCATCAATAAACTCAAAAGGGACAGCTAGGTGTAAAAATTTGCCAGCCACCAGGTCAAACAAAAGGCAGCAAATGTGTAAAGAAAGAACTGAATTAAATAATCCCACCTTGGCTGGTTATGGCATTAGTCATGTTCATTTTTATCTCGGGGGCGGGGGAGTTCCCCATCACTGCGATTCTCTGGGATTTGGGGGAGAGAGGGGGAGGCTCCTTCCCTCTCTTTTTTTCCCCTTTTTCCTTTAGCTCAACCCGTATTCCTCACGATTCAATTATGCGGCTAAAAGCTTGTGTTTGTGAGCAATGATCAATTATTAGTTGTCAGTAATAATGGAGAAGGATTCAATTCTGGTGCCCCCCGCCCTTCTTTTTTTCTGGGGAATTATCATTAGAAAATAAATCAAAAAAAAAAAAAAAAAAAAAAGAGAAGAGAGCAAGAGGGGGAGGGGGGAAGCTGACAGCATGTCCACAAAAGTAGTCATACCTAAAACCCACACAGTCACAGGACTTGCAATATCCATATTGAATAGCGTGATCCAGGCTATTGATAATAAAACAATTCCAGATAGCTGGTGCTCGCTGCCCCTGGGTAGCTGCGCCCCAGGACTGTCTCAAAAGTTTATTATACATCGGAGCACAAAGCCAAGTTCCCAGCTGACTGCAGCATCTGGAAGCCCCTAATTACACACGTTTCTGAAATATATGTAACCTGTGTTAGCCGAAAAACGGCTTACTTGAGAGGTCAACTGTAGCGACGTTTGCAACTCTTGTGCACTGTATCTTTGTTAGTTAAAAAAAAAAAAAGTCAAAAGGAGAACATAGAAGACGAAGAGGAAGAGAGGGGAAAAAAAAGAACAACTGCCCTGCTAACTGAAAAGGGGGTATTTTTGCAGTGTGCAAATGTGAACCGTTCGATTATTCAGAGAAAGCGTTTTCCTGACAGTGCCTTGATTTCTGTGCAGAGGCAGCGTGGAGCCGAAGCGGTGCCGCAGGTTGGGCTGACCCGCCGGGTGCCTCCGCCGGCAGAGCGGTGCCTCCGCGCACAGTCCGCCCTCCGAGCTGCTCCAGAGGTGAAAATTTGCAGAAAATATGAAATCAATTGGATTTTCCCCCCAGATCGTTATTAACGATTTATTATAACTGTGTGGGGATTGTGTAGCTTTTAACCCCTGCGTGCTAAGGGTGTTGTGCCTGATCGCAAACCTTAATAACAATAATCCAGTCTAGTGTGTTGCATCTCATTGCAATCGTCTCTCAGCAGAATGAACTGCAAATTATCCCCTGTTTACCATCTCCCTTCAGTGCTCATCTCAATGAACTGGAGATCGATCCCCACCACGGGTGTCTTCCAGCCAGGCTGATTTGCATTGAAGCGCATTAGAAAGCCTCCCACCTCCATTAAAAAGAATAATCTGAGGGGAAAAAAATCTCCAAGGTGTGGCGGGGAGGGAAAAATATCTGTCACTGTCATTTGGAGCTTCGAGAGGGAAAACCCAAGATCAGAGTATTTACGCTTGTGAACTCTCACAACTTCTGTTAGAGACAATGACGTTTAATTGATGTATTGCTATCACCAACAATAAAGACCGATTTTTCTCTAGCCCTGGCAATGCTGCTCTGCCCCCACCCTTTCCCCACCCCTCCCGGCCCCCAGCGAAGGAGAAGAAAACAAACAATAAATAATCAAGCGGTCCTAGATGAAATACCAGGCGCCGCTTTATACACTAGCGAGGGAGAAGAGAAACGAAAAAAAAAAGTTATAAAACTTAATTTCTTCACATTCATTTCTTTTTCTTTAAACCGCTGTTCTTCTTCTTCTTGTTGCTGTTGTTGTTTTTTAATTACCAGTCCACGGCCGCCTTTTTCCAGCCACGAAGCAAAGGTACTGCGCATCTGGGGAAATTTGTCTTAAGCTTAATCGACAAATGTATAATGAAATTGTAAACGCGAATAATTTTGGGAGAGCGGCTAGATTAGAAACCGTGGGAAGCTAATGCAGTGATTGATATAGTTAGAAATACAGACACAGATGTGTAAATAGATCCGCGTGGGTATTTTGTGTGCGTCTGCGTGTGGCTAGCTGTAAGTAACGTGTGCGTTTCTATACGTTCAGGTTCGGTTTCTTTCCCACTGTCTCAGGGTAAGGAGGGTGACAGCCTGCGCTGAGTGTATCCATCTCTGCCGAAACATCTCTTTAAATATTCAGTGAAAAATAATGTCATGTGAAGTACCACCTATAGCAACATTATTATCTTCATTCTTCAACATCATCCCCGCTGATAGCTTCGTTTGTCTTTTTCTCAAAATCTACTGTACCAAATGCTGCGGGGAGGGAGGGGGCTCGCCCTGTGCAGAAATGAAAAGAAGCGTCAGTGACCACTTTGCAACGCTGACTAAATACTGGAGTGGCACCTGGGAGGCTTTTTCGGTTCGTATGCGTTTGTTTGGTTGGTTTTTGCGGCTGCTGTTTTTTTTCACCCTTCTTGCTAAACGTTTTACAGTCTCTTTCGTTTAATAATGAGAAGACAACGCGAGTGAGCCGGTTCCTCGAATGGGAAGATTTCTCCCTCTCTCCCTTCTCCTCTCGCTCGCTCTCTAGGTTTTACCGGCTCATTTGAAATTGAAATGAGTTGTATCTGATCAGCCTCTTGCTTTTACAGAGCATTTGTTAATATTAATACGGGAAAAAGGAGTAGCTTCTATAGAAGAGTAAATAATCCGGCGGGGGGAGTGGGAGGAGAGAGCACTGGATGGGTCAGGGTGGAGGAAAAGGAATCGCCTGCGCTCCTGCTTCTCCCAGCTCAGCTTATTTTAGAGAGTAACTTTTCGGGCACGGACCAGAGTGACATGCAGAAGGGTGCGGAGAGCAGAGAGCGTCGTGAGCGCAGGGGGAACACACGCCATTCATCCACAGTGTCTGTGTACCGTCGGATATACGAGATATTAAAAATAGCGTTGGCTATAGCCTCTTTGCAACTATACTTTTTATTTCAAGATCGTGAAATGTGTTTGTAAGAGGTTCCTCCTCTGGAAGTAACACCCGGGCGTAAAAGTTTGATGCATGATGTCTTACGTGCTAGGAGTGCAGTGCCCGCACGGTCCTGGTGGCACGAGTGTTCAGGACTAGGCGCTAACAGCGACCCAGGGCAGCGCACGGCCGCACCGGCAGCTGGACCGGGTCGGCGCTGCCCGGCGGAGCCCCAGCGGCCGCCCCTCAGCACCCGGCCCGCCGCGCAGCGCCGCGCAGCCCAGCGCCGAAGTTAGCGGAGTCTGCCCGGCCACGCGGGGCGCC
>VYZW01055509.1:23007-25507 GCA_013401315.1 Balaeniceps rex
CCCCGGGCACCCACTTTCTTGCGGCCCCCCCCCCGCAATACCCCCGCAATACCCCCGCGGACCCCAGCGCTCCAGCAGTCCCCCCGAGCGGGGGACTCTGCCGCGCCGCCAAGCAGCCCCGGCCTCCGGCTGCACCAAAAGCTTCCTGGAGGCGGAAAAGTTGCCGCCGCCGGCCGGGCCGCGGGGGGGATCGCCCCGTACCAGGAGCTGCCGCCACCGCCGCGCCGGGCTCCGCGCAGCCCCGTGCTGGAGAGGGGCTCCGCGGCCGCAAGCGCGGAACCTCCGGGCATCGCGGGGGCTTGTTTTCTCTCCCTAAGGCTGTGGTTTATTTTTATTTTTTTCTCCGTTTCCCCCTCCCCTCGAAGTCGGTGAGCGAGGAATAAACGCTGGCTTTGTGTCCGCTAGGATTTGGAGAGGGAGCGGGTGAAATATCTTCTTTTTTCTTTTTTTTTTTTTTTTTTTCCCCTTCCCCCCTCCCCCCGTTTGCCCTCTCCCTCCGGGAGAAGGGGGATTTTGGAGGAGTTCGGCGCAGCCCGGCGGGCGGCGGAGAGGACGTGCCCCTGCCCGTACCCGTACCCGTACCCGTACCGGGACGCGGGTGTACAAGTGGTCGGCGACAGCCACCGCCGGGAAGGCGGGGGCCGGCGGGGGTGGCCAGCCCGGGGGCAGCTACCCCCCTGCGCCCGCCGCCGCCGGCCGNCTCCGGCGGTGCCTGCCGCCTTGGTCCCGCCGAGCTACCGGCCGGCGCGGCGGTGGCCCCGGGAGCGGCGATGCCGTGTGCGGTGCCCGCGCCCCTCGGCTGCGCCGGGGCGAGACGCGGGGAGAGGGTCCCGGGCTCCGAACGAGAAATCAAGTCGGAAAGTTTGCGGGGTGTTGTCCTGCCGCTGTGAGCACTTACCCGGCTTCCAAAATCACTGGGACGCCCTCTTCGTAAACCAGCAAATATGTAAGCGCTCGCTTCGCGTAGCTCTGCCGAAACGTTTCTTAAAAGTCATTTGGTTCCTGGGAGGCGACTTCTGGTTTTTAGCCGAGTTTTGTGCGCTTTGAGTGCGCTCGAGTTTTGCCGTTTGCTCAGCATAATCCCCTTTCTCAGTAAAAGTATTTCTTCCGATATTATTTCTACTTCTTCTTGAAGTTTGGAGCAGGAGTTGGGGAAAACGTTAGGTTTCTTATTTGTCTTTCATCGGCCTCCTATGAAAGAATTTAGAACTTCTTGGAGTGAGTAGAGAAAGGGAAAGCTGAAATGGAAATTATCTTGCTGGGAAAGCAGAGAGGGATTTTTCACATCTTCACTTTGTACGATTGCATCTTTTGACATTCGCTGTCTTTTTTTGTTTTTAGTAGATTGAACAGATCAAAACACCGCCAAGTATCTTTTTTAAAAGTAGACGTTTTCTTCTGGTTTTAGTGTTTTGATCTGATTTTGCTCGTCATTTTCAAATGAAAGATGGTGGGAGTGTGAGAAAGGAATGTTAACTGAGCAGCTTTCCTGCCTGTTGCTAAAGGATGTACTTGAAGTAAGCTGGATTTTGCCTGAAATGATGGCATGGAAGTGAAGCTTTTGTTTAGTTTGCGTGGCTATCGTAAGTTAAATAAGTAAGTAACGAAGTTTATTATTTTTAAAAAATACTGAGCGGTTGCCTAGGAAAAGCAGCGTGTTTTACTATAATATCTGTAGGAGCCTCCTCCTGCCCTTCTCCAGTAATGGTTTTAGGTTATAGCTGGTTTACATGGTTAGACGATAAGTTTTGAGTAAGTTGCCTAGAGGGTGTGTTTTGTGATGGTGTTTCAGGACTCAGAACGCTGTAATAATATTAGCATAGAGCTACCCTCCGCCTTTCCGGGGTCCCCAACCCTGGCAGCAGCTTCACACTCGAGCGAGACAGTGTGGGTGAGCTATGGTGAGGATGAGTTTGCATTATATGTCTTGAAATTGCAAAACAAAACCTCGAAATTTCAAGCGCTCCTTTCTCTTCCTTTCATACTGTGAATTCAGGTTTGCTAATTCATCTACAGTTTGCGCAGGGTTCAGGCAAATTCAGCATCACTAGTCCTTAAGACACTTGCAGTAAGGTACTGCTGGGCACTATTTTGAGCGAATGAATAGAGTTGCCCTGTGAAAATTTCTTGCATCTGATTTGAGGTCTGGTTTGTTAAAACTTTCTGCTATGGTTTCATATCTAAAGATCGATAGGGAAAAAGTTCACTAGACTGCAACAGTGTGGGTTTTTTAGTTTTTTTTTTTTACTGTTCTCTCTTTTTTTTTTAAAGTTCAAAGCTCATGCAGTTCACTTACCAGGAAGACTTTCCACTTAAAATGTATTTTTGGTGCAATCAATGGATAAGTAAGTTGACCCTTGTAAAATCCTGTGCATGTGCACGTTTGATAAAGTTCGTATTGGATTAACCAGAACAGCTCTCCGATTAATAGCAGAAATTACTTGCAGCGTAAATTATATTCAACAAGTAACTAACTACTGGTAGGAAGTGGGCAGGAGAC
>VYZW01055509.1:30507-46952 GCA_013401315.1 Balaeniceps rex
CAACTAGACAATAAGCAGTATGAATTATTGGAAATCAATACTTTGCTATGGAATTTCATTATGCTCCAATGCCTTCGGTTCATAGTATTTTATATTTTGATGGATTATCTGAAGCAAATGATCATCTAAGACGCAGGGATTGATAAATCTCCCTTGTACAGTTTTAAATGTTGCTGTTGACTTATTTTTGTGAAGTAGAAATATTGATCTATTTTCATGTACAATCTTAGTCTATTTTAGAGCGGTAGATAAAATCAGTACTTTTAAATAAAATGTCCTGCAGATTTTTTTATTATTATTATTACTGTTTGGTTCCTAATCCATCATCTTTTGATGTTTTAGGAGACACAGAAAAGGGTCAAGCAAATCGAACCACTAAGAACAAGGACGCCCATGTCTGTGGCAGGTGCTGTGCTGAGTTCTTTGAATTATCAGATCTCCTGCAACACAAGAAGAATTGTACTAAAAATCAATTAGTTTTAATTGTGAATGAAAATCCAGCTTCTCCTTCTGAAACCTTCCCTCCTAGTTCCCCTTCTGATAATCCTGATGAACAGATGAATGACACAGTTAATAACACAGATCAAGTAGACTGCAGTGACCTTTCAGAGCATAACAAACTTGACAGGGAAGAATCCATGGATGTGGAGGCTTCCAGCATTAACAATAGCAGTACCAGTTCCAAGAGTGTCAACAATAGTATTACAAGCAGTAACAGCTCCACAATGGGTACCTCAGCTGTAACAACCTCTCTACCTCACATAGGGGATCTGACAACATTAGGCAACTTTTCAGTGATAAATAGTAATGTAATAATTGAAAACCTTCAGAGTACTAAAGTGGCAGTAGCACAGTTCTCACAGGAAGCAAGATGTAACGGTGCATCAAACAGTAAGCTTGCTGTACCTGCTCTGATGGAGCAACTGTTAGCATTACAGCAGCAGCAGATCCACCAGTTGCAACTGATTGAACAAATTCGTCACCAAATATTATTGTTGGCTTCCCAAAATACAGACATGCCAGCATCTTCTAGCCCTTCTCAAGGTACTTTACGAACATCTGCCAACCCCTTGTCCACATTAAGTTCCCATTTATCCCAGCAGCTGGCTGCAGCAGCTGGATTAGCACAAAGCCTTGCTAGTCAATCTGCCAGCATCAGTGGTGTGAAACAGCTACCCCCTATACAGCTACCTCAGAGCAACCCTGGCAACACTCTAATTCCATCCAGTAGTGGCTCTTCTCCAAATATTAACATATTGGCAGCAGCAGTTACAACACCGTCCTCAGAAAAAGTGGCTTCAAGTATTGGTGGCTCACAGCTCAGCAACCCACCAGTATCAGCATCATCTTCACCAGCTTTTGCAATAAGCAGTTTATTAAGTCCTGCATCTAATCCACTTCTACCTCAGCCCACCCCTAGTAACTCTGTTTTCTCCAGTCCCTTGTCCAGTATTGGAACACCTGCAGAGGATTTAAACTCCTTGACTGCCTTGGCACAGCAAAGAAAAAGCAAGCCACCAAATGTAACTGCTTTTGAAGCAAAAAGTAATTCAGATGAGGCATTCTTTAAGCATAAATGCAGGTTCTGTGCTAAAGTGTTTGGGAGTGACAGTGCCTTGCAGATTCATTTACGTTCTCACACCGGTGAGAGGCCATTTAAATGCAACATATGTGGAAACAGGTTCTCCACAAAGGGAAACTTAAAAGTCCACTTTCAGCGTCATAAAGAAAAATACCCTCATATTCAAATGAATCCGTACCCAGTGCCAGAGCATTTGGACAATATTCCTACAAGCACAGGTATTCCTTACGGGATGTCTATACCGCCAGAGAAACCTGTCACGAGCTGGCTGGACAGCAAGCCAGTCCTCTCCACCCTGACGACTTCTGTTGGCCTGCCACTCCCACCAACGATTCCAACCTTGACCCCATTCATCAAAACTGAGGAGCCTCAGCCGATTCCCATTAGCCATCCTTCTTCTAGCCCTCCCTGCTCTGTCAAGAGTGACTCGGGAACAGCTGATCCCACATCAAAAATTTCCAATGGACTTTCTGATGAGGTAGAGGCTGGTGCTTTGCCTACCTCAAATGGCAAAATGGAAGAAAACCCTCAAAACACAAGCGCCATTGCTAACATGAGCAGCTCTATGAGCTCACCGGCAGCAGACTTGGGTTCCAGCGGCATCGCCACTTTTACAAATCCACTGATGCCTCTAATGTCAGAGCAATTTAAGGCAAAGTTTCCATTTGGAGGACTATTGGATTCAACGCCAGCATCTGAAACGTCAAAATTACAGCAACTGGTAGAAAACATTGACAAAAAGGCAACCGATCCTAACGAGTGTATCATTTGCCACCGAGTTCTCAGTTGCCAGAGTGCACTGAAAATGCATTATCGCACACATACTGGTGAGAGGCCATTTAAATGTAAAATCTGTGGTCGCGCTTTCACTACTAAAGGCAACTTAAAGACTCATTACAGTGTCCACCGTGCCATGCCCCCACTGAGAGTACAACATTCATGCCCGATCTGCCAGAAAAAATTCACCAACGCCGTTGTGCTACAGCAGCATATCCGAATGCACATGGGAGGGCAGATCCCCAACACCCCAGTCACAGAAAACTATCCTGAGTCAATGGAATCAGATACAGGATCTTTTGATGATAAGAATTTTGATGATATAGACAACTTCTCAGATGAGAACATGGAAGACTGTCCTGACAGCAGCGTGCCAGATACACCTAAATCTGCGGATGCATCACAAGACAGCTTGTCTTCTTCCCCTCTGCCCCTGGAAATGTCAAGTATTGCTGCTTTGGAAAATCAGATGAAGATGATCAATGCAGGACTTGCTGAACAACTTCAGGCAAGCTTAAAGTCAGTTGAGAATGGGTCAGTGGAAGGAGATGTTTTGACTAATGACTCGTCATCTGTCGGTGGTGATATGGAAAGCCAAAGTGCTGGAAGCCCTGCTGTCTCAGAGTCTACCTCTTCCATGCAGGCCTTGTCCCCATCCAACAGCACTAATGATTACCACAAGTCACCAAGTATTGAAGAGAAATCAGTAAGAGCTTTACCAAGTGAGTTTGCCAACAGTTTGTCTCCAACCCCTGCTAACAGTGGTGCTTTGGACTTGACGTCTAGTAACACTGATAAAATGATTAAAGAAGAGTCTCTGAGTATGCTCTTTCCTTTCCGAGATAGAGGTAAATTTAAAAACACCGCATGTGACATTTGTGGCAAAACATTTGCTTGTCAGAGTGCCTTGGACATTCATTACAGAAGTCATACCAAAGAGAGACCATTTATTTGCACAGTTTGCAATCGTGGCTTTTCCACAAAGGGTAATTTGAAGCAGCATATGTTGACACATCAAATGCGAGATCTACCATCACAACTTTTTGAGCCCAGTTCCAGTATCGGCCCTAATCAGAACTCTTCAGTTATGCCTGCTAATTCACTGTCATCGCTCATAAAGACTGAGGTTAACGGCTTTGTGCACAGCTCTCCTCAGGATAGCAAAGAAGCACCCTCTGGTCTAGTTGCTTCAGGGCCGCTGTCCTCCTCTGCCACGTCCCCTGTCCTGCTCCCCACTCTCCCCAGAAGAACCCCCAAACAGCACTACTGCAACACGTGTGGGAAAACATTTTCTTCCTCCAGTGCTCTGCAGATCCATGAAAGGACACACACTGGTGAGAAACCTTTTGCCTGCACTATATGTGGAAGAGCATTTACAACAAAAGGCAATCTGAAGGTACTTTTTCCTCTTGCTGTTCTTAGGTTTCATTTTCTCCTTGCTGGGGGTTTTTAATTTTTTACGTCTGTTAATGTTGCAAGCAATGGTACCTGTGGGTATCTGTGGTGTGACCAATAGTGTGTTTAGTCAGCTCTGGTAGACCTAGATGGCCTCTTGTTGAGTGCTCGTGTTGGCAGCCGGTCCGAAGCGTGAGCTGTTTTTGATGCTTAATTAAAATTCATCTACCAGCAAAGACTGTCTATGTGGAGTGTGAAACGGAACAGCCAAATGATGGTAAGGAGTATTAATTAACAGAGAAATGCATTTTGTAACTCACACACCTCTTTAAGAAGCAAAAGGCTCTTGAATGTGCTGTTTTTCATAACTATCATGGTGATGATGATGAGTGTTTAAAAAAACTATTAACATAATTCTGGAACTAATGGGCATTACTTTAATTGATTATATAACTAACATTTCCTACTGATATGTGTTTGAAAAAGCAAATATACTTAAGTTTTAGAACACCAGTTGAGCACTTTACTGTGTACATTTTTCTGTTGACAGAGTATTTCTCTAGAGGTTGCTGCCAGTAATGTGAGATGAATAATTACTTTCAGGCCATTCTGTCTATACATGAGGCTCTCCGATGAGCAATCAGTAAAGGATACTTTCTGCCTGTCTGAAAAGGACGTTCGTAGGGTAAAGGGTGTCAAATACAATACTTACCATTGCAATGAAAGTGGACATAGCAATTCCAGCCCTGAAAGCGGCTATCTGCAATTGATGGAATAATGTGAAGACATTATAAACTAAATACATGTAATAAAAAAAAGAGTAACAAGCAATGCATTGTTCAGCAGGAAAACAGGGTATTCTGGGTAATGGTGATGGGCTAATCCAGAAGAAGTTTATTTATTATTCCAGATGGGAAATGGAGCCCTGCATCCGCTACCTTTAGTGCCGTTCATTATGTAACAAGACTGGACACGTTCATGGACCGCTGCCTTCTCTGTGATCAAAATATATTTGAAATCCCTGTCAACTCCTATTTTTTGTTTGTTTGTTTCTTCCTTTTTTTTTCAGGTTCACATGGGCACTCACATGTGGAACAGTACTCCTGCAAGACGAGGCAGACGACTTTCTGTAGATGGCCCCATGACATTTCTAGGAGGCAATCCCGTAAAGTTCCCAGAAATGTTTCAGAAGGATTTGGCTGTGCGGTCAGGGAGTGGAGACCCCTCCAGCTTCTGGAACCAGTACGCAGCAGCACTCTCCAACGGCTTGGCCATGAAGACCAACGAGATCTCTGTCATCCAGAATGGCGGCATCCCTCCGGCGCCGGGGGGCCCGGGCAATGGTGGGAGCTCTCCCATCAGTGGCTTGACGGGAAGCCTGGAGAAGCTCCAGAATTCAGAACCCAACGCACCTCTAGCTGGTCTGGAGAAAATGGCAAGCAATGAAAATGGGACAAACTTCCGTTTTACACGTTTCGTGGAAGACAACAAAGAAATTGTAACAAATTAGAAAAAACTCCTTAAATAACATTCCTGCAAATAGTGCAACCTAGGGTTGCTTTTTTCAAGCTGCAGGCTACAACATTACAAAGACTTTCTTTTGTACCATGTTCTACTTCTAGAGTTCTAAGAGAGCTTATTTATTAGTGATATAACCTTGCTTTGCAAACAAATGCAAGCATTAACTTTGGTCTCCTGTATTTTGAACTAAATACTAATCGACTAGAGTGCTGTAAACTTGCTGTAACATTTATGGCAGTTGCAAGTCTGTTCTGCTAGGTGATCTTATTCTGGCATTAACTTATTTTCTATATCCAGTTTAACATGAACTCTGGTATTGATGCGATGCCTCAGTGATGCATTAGATCTCTAATAAAAATCTGTATATAAATGTACACTTTGATCCTGCTGGAAATTTTATCAGCAAACACATTGTTTAATTTTTCCAAATAGAATTAAGAAAAGGACTGAAAGAATATAGACTGAACAGTGTGGGTCCTTTACACAGCTCAGTTTTTGATTTTTATTATAAAATTAAAACTGCTTTAATTTTTGTAGGTTTAACATTTTCCGTTTTGAACTGTTATTTGTATTGTGCTTTTTACTTGAGTCGTCTTAAATGTTAATACATTTCTGTACAGTAATAAGCACGCAGATTATTAGAGAAGATACTGAAGTGTTGTTTTGGTAGTTGAAACTGAGACGTAACATTTTGCCTTGTAGGTATATTCATTATAGAAAATGTGCTGGACTTTCACAATGCTGCTAAGTATGGCATCTTGAACAACTTCTGTGGACAACTGTAGATGCTCCTGTATATACAATAAGACATCACTTTCATTAAAATGTACATACGTTCCTTACAAGACCAAGCCCTACTCCTTGACCAAGGGAACAAGTATAGTGTTTGTTTATTTTGTACTAGGTATTGGGGGGGGCAGGGGGAACCTTGGACTGTTACATGCACTTTCTCAGAAAGTTGAAAGGAAAAGAGGTCCAGTTTCTTTAACATTTAATACTTACTAACAGCAGAGATACTGTAATTTTACTCGAGTAATCAAATACATTTTTGCAACAGATAAAATTCGCTGTCTCTGTGTTTTTAAAGTGTACCTGTATTTAGTAATCACTTTGTATTATTTACCCTTTCCCTTGGTTAACATGAACTGTCCAGGTTGTATGTGTGTGTTTATATTTGTAAGTATGGGTATACATATATGTATTGCATATTCATTGCTAGTATATTTTTCATACCACCTAATAGTGGGAAATTTCTCCTTAACTATTCAACTCCTCCTCCTCATAAAATTGTAGATATTTTGGCATTTTTAATTTCTTTATTAAAAAAAATGCTGCTAGCAAAGACCTTATTGAGCCTAGGTAAGTTTCCTTTGAAGGAAATAATTTATCACATTTAAGGCTTGATTTGGTTCAAATGCTTTATATTTTATATTAATTTTATTCTATGAGATTGTATGTTTGTGGCATGCTTATGCTGCTATATCTGTGTTAAGATGTCCACTTGCAAGCCTCCATATATTATATGGGGTTTATAACTTGATTGTAAAAAAAAAAAAAAAAATTTGCTTTGGCCTTGCACATGATTTGGCTTCCCTTATGCACCTGCAATGATCATTAACCTCAGTGGGAGTTTGGGGAAACAGAATTCAGCCCAATATTTTCACCCAGTAGAGTTTTATCTCCTCACATTGTTATTTATGAAAAATAAATCAGCTTGGCTGCCTTCAAATTATGCCTTCAAAAAAACCAACAGGAATAACCAATTTTATGTTCATGTGAATATATATTACAATTCCAACATTCAAGTATTTTTTTGGTACAGGATTTTCTTTAATACCAGTATGGAGGGAGTTGCGTGCCGTTTTAAACAAGAAGTAATCGCTTTGCTCTTCCCCCTAATAGCTCGAGTTGTAAATTGGACATCATAGAGGATTTAACACTGAAAAGCTGGGGTGAGAAATACTTTTCTTGAGGACTTTCACCCTTCATATGATTATGAATCCTTAGTAAAGTATTAATGCTGTAGTCTGAAGACCTCTTGGACTTCATGTCGTTAGAACTTTTTCCTGTTCAAATGTGATGACTCATCTGGTACCTGATATGCATTTTTGTTAACATGTAAGTTGTACACTAGAGCCAGCTGGCTTGTCAATGTGAATATTTAAGAATTTCAAGTCACCTTTTGGTCTCAGAAAAAGGTAAATTAAACAGATTTTGATGATTTTATCAATGAAATACTAATTCTCCTTTTAAACTGAGTTTAGACCTGTGCAACAGAAAAGCAAGGAAGGGTTAGCAGACCCCCGTGCTCTGAGAGGATTTCCTTCACGCGGCTTGAGTTTCATTAATGGCTTTAACTCCAGCCCTCGGAACCTCTTCTCACGTTAAAGCGAAGCCTTTGGGTGCCGAGGACCTTTCAGCCCTGCCAGGGAACGGGCAGAGGCCTGTCCCGGCCGGGGAAGCCGGGCCGGGGGCAGTCGGGCCCTGCACTCGCGAGCCTCTCCGGGCACCCGGGCGCTCCCTGCTGCTGGGTAAGGTACGCACTTGGCGTTTTTTAGGAAGGAGGAAAAAAAAAGTTGCCAATTTTCTTCCTAGTATTTTAGGGTCGGGGGGTTCCCCGGATACCGGATGCCCTGTTCCGTCGGGCGGAGCCGCCCGCCCCGCCAGGACACCCCCGGGCTGGCGGCCCTCGCGCGGTGGAGTGGGGCGAGGGCAGCTCGCGCACTCGGACGATCGTTAGGCGCGAGCGTTGGGGGCGGCTGAGGTAACTTCCCCGCCCCGCCCAGGGGTGCCGGGGGCAGCGGCACCGGCGGCACTGGGGGCGGCCGAAGGGTCGCGGCGCGGGTCGCCCCGCCGCCCGGGGGGCTGCGTTTCCTCACCCAGGGTCGGGGCTCCCCCGCGAGCGGCGACAGACCCTTTTCTGCCCCAGCCTTTCAGAAGCGTTTCCCTGAGGCCGCGGGGAGCCCGCCCCGGGGACGGGGGTGCAGCGGGCGAGGCTCCTCGGGACACCCGTTCCCCCGACCGCTCGCCTGATTGCAACGATTGAGCCCGGCTGGGCGTGGGGTCCCCTAATAAGACAGTGCACTGCCTGCCCTGTCCTGCCGGGTTGTTGCTGCTCTTTCAGTTTGTGCTTCCCTCGCTACCGTCTGCGAAGGTGGGTGCTGGGGGGAAGAATCAACCGTTCCCTCGTCCCGTGCCTCCCGCTGCGCCGGGCTTGGCGGAGCGTGCCCGGACTGTTTTCCCCGCGCTGCAGGGGTGCTTTTCGTTCCCTCTCTCCTGCTGCCCCCGAACGGAGCTGCGGTCCGGGCCGCTGCGGAAGTCGGGGACGTCCCCCGAGGGTGCTGAGGCCGTGCCCCACGGGGTGCCGGGTTAGGATCGGCTCGGGGCTCACCGCCCCGTCAGGCGAAGCGCTCGGCTGGCTTCCGCCTGCGAGCTGCAGGAGAAGGGCTGCAGGGATAATTCGCTGTGGAAACGCGGAATGTTAAATTTCCCGTTACTTGACACCGGACCGGGGGAAGTTACCTCTCCCCAGAGCTGTCCTCTGGCAAGCGCACAAAGGTGCCCGCGTCGCCTCGCAGCTGGGCGCCGCGCTACCTCGCTGCAATTACCCAGCGCAGGATTTCCTATTCACAGACATTGAATTAATCCTTATTCAAGAATAGATTTTTTTTTTCTTTACAGTTTTGTTTGCGCGGGCGCATTTTTGTCATTAGCAACAAAGTTTTCTTCCCCCCCTTTTTTCCCCCCTCTCCTTCTCGCCTATCACAATCCTATCATCCGTTAAAAAAAAGCACAGTGGGGTTGGGTTTTTTTCCTCCTTCTTCTAAGCGCCAACGATCGTTCAGCGCATTCATTTAATCAGCCCGAGTAATTTTCTTCACCCAGAAACAGACGTGATTTATTTAAAAACTGGGCTAATAGCGTGCGAAACTTCCCCGCTTGGGAAGAGCCCGCGGCTGTGCGGCCGGAGACGTCCGGCCCGTGCCGGCTGGGTAAACCGCGGGGCTGCCCCTCCCGCCGGGCATTTTTGCTAGCAGACGTCCCGTGAATTTGGGGGTTTCCCCGAATGCCGTAGGGAGGAGAGGAAACGAGGACGTGGCGGCGACTGAGAGAGAGAGCAGCTGGGGCGCGCCGTTCGCCTGGCCGCGGAGAGAGACGCGCAGCCCGGCCGCGGAGCAGCCCGGCGGGCGGTCGCTTCACTTTCATGGGGCAAATTGGGGAGATGTAGCGGGGCAGACGAATGAAAGGCTAAAAAGGGGCGTGGAGAGCTAATCAAAAGAACCCACTAGACTAGCAGAGTGGAGAGAGGAAGAGAAGAGTCAGGGCAGCACATCAGCGGGCAGGTTTCTCTATTGGCGAGGCAGGGGTGGGAAGGGAACGGGAGCAGCAAATTGCCTGGCTTATTTCGCGTGCTGATGACGACCAAATCCTAAGCCATTTTCTCGGGGAAAAGTCGGATGAATTTCGATGTTTCTTCCTAGGCTGGGTTGTGGTTTGAGACTTAGGGGCAGGTTGCAAGCCCTCCCTGCTGCGGAGGTCAACAAATCTCTCCAGCCGTGCTTTGGAAAGAATATTTGCTGACCATCAAAATGCAACAGTTGCTGCTTGGTTTGACGTTTTCTTTGGGGCATGCTTCCTGCTTTTGGGAGTCCTGAAGTCACAAGCTACCTCGTTGTGTCTTTGCAGGAAGCCAGTGTTGCTTGGCAGGAGAAGGTGTGAATTTGTAGCATGACAGTTCTTTTTTGCTGTTTCCCGCCAGTCTTCAGTGCTTCTCCAGTTTTAGCTCTGTTTTTTTGTTGTTGATTTTGTTTGGTTTTTTAATCGAAATAACATTTTCTATTTGGTTTCCTTCTCACATGAATATCAGTTGACAGAAGTTAAAATAATGTTTTGCAAATAAGTGGGCACAGTTATTTATACAAGCCGGAAGCAGTATGTCTCTTAACTGCTGAGTTGAAGTATAATGACTTAAAGGTTTCGCATATAAAATATGTGAAATATGTCTCTTGTATCAATACCTATCTCTAGACAAAAAGTTAAGGAGGAGTAGAGGCCTGGAAATAGTAATAGGAAAGAACAGGAATAATTGGGAAATATGCGACTTCAGCTGAGAACGGAGTAACTGACAGCTGTGTTTATGTTCAGTTTCCTGATTTGATATTTCTGGTTTTTACATCCAGGTTATAGTTAATATCAGAATGGCTACCCTGAGCCAGTCCCTCTGTCACTCTGGTAGTGGCCTAGCAGATGCCTGGAAGATGGTGAGTGCATGGTGATTCCTCCTTAGGAAGATCTTGTTCCAGGGACATGGGATACTGGGAGGCCCTGAACCACATGCAGTGGCTGGAATATTTTACAGGTAAGTGTGGTGTAAGCATGGCAGTGATTAAAATTAAGTTTCTGGCTCAAGTTATATTATAGTTTTGTCCTACCATGAGTCTCTTTCTTTTATTTCCATTTTATCTTCTGTTTTTCTTTAGAGACATATTTTTGAATCCACAGTGTAAATTTCTTAAGAGGCAAAATCTCCCAATGATATGGGAAGAGGAGCAGTAGAGTGAGAACAGGAAAGAGAGGTTTTCTTTGGTGCTCAGGTCTGTCTAGAACTGAGGGAGCTGGTGAATATCATGCACTCAAGGGCTGAAGACATTCTCTGCAATGCTTTTTATGGTGGGTGGGGCCAGCATCTTGTATGCAGCTGACTGAGCATATGGTATACCTGTGAGAATGCCTACTGGAGAGTTGTAGAGTAAGGAAGTGATGTCATCTTTCTTTTTATAGCAGTTAACTAATTAACCCAAATTGCAGGCTTTTCTTCACTCTCTGAAGTTACTGTCACTTTTGGAAAGCAGCTTGAATTCAGGTTAGATGGGGACCAAACACATGTCCTTGCCCATGTTAGACTGTCATCAGTGCTAATAAGGAAGGTCCTCACTGGAACGATCAGCCCTGAAACTTCTGGTGTCATTTCATTTCAAAAATAAGAAGTCTCTCCACGTTAGCAGGCATTCACATCATCTGTACAGACAGCTCTCTTGACCAGGGCAGGGCTGAAGTGCAAAGGTCTATTTTCATTATTTAAAGGTCTTAAAAATGCAGCATCACAATGTCAGGTGGGTGTAGCAGAAGCCCTGCAGCACCTGGCATCAGGTGGTGCAACATGAGCAGTATTTAGGATTGAATATGGAAAGCAAAAAAACTGAGTGGTCTGGCACACTGTCATGGATTTAACCCCACTGGTCACTACGTTCGTTCTTTTCCCCATCTTTTCCACGAAAAATAATTTCAAAGCTGAGCCAGTGAGACTAACCAGATGAATAATGTTAAGATTTTTTTCAAAGCAGTGCCTGTTTTGAAAATTACTTCCTTTAGCAGTGAATAATTCTAAATTGCTTTCCTTTCATCGGGATTTTAAAATATCAGTTAATACACAGTGAAGCTAACATTTGTTTCATATGTACAATAACTAAGTGGATAATCATGTTCAATGCTAAATGTGCATTCATATGAAGTCCTATTTTTCTGTTAGTTAGAAGATCCAGAGAATAACAAATTATATATAGAGAGGGAACAGATTTCAAAGGTTTATGTGTCTGTTTACTTGTCTAGGCTGAATACCGAGTCCTCTTGGCAAGTTGTGCCAGAGCTGCTGCTGAGAATGAGGCTGTCTGTGATGGTTAGATCACTAGTTAGCTCAGTTGTGGGGATTCCTTAATACCAGCATAGACCTCTAGTGCTGATACACTTAAAATAATTTAACCCCCTGCTTAAGTCAGCTCAACTTACTTTGGCTTCTAACACTGATGAATGTCTGAGCGCTGCACAGACAATTTCTGTAAAAGTGTCTGTGGCGATTTAAGGTGTTACTGTCTTTCCCTTTCAGTCCAGATGTTTATTTCTGTCTGCTGAGATTTCTGCCCCCGTGCCCCCCCCATTTGAATAGGTGGAATAGATCACATAAGCACTCTTTACTCGTATCACTGCAAAGACAGCGTGATTTCTTATTTGGTGAATAAGACCTTAAGATAGGGAAGGGTCCAAAATGTACGAGGCAGGTTCGCAAAGCTTAAGGAGATGATCTTACAAGAGGAGATTGAGCCTATGTATCTGTGAGTCAGGCCGAAAAGAGCCCATAAAGCTACAGCTGTTTGAGCCAGAATTTCATGAGATGTTACCTTCCAAACCAAGCCTCCTAAAGGGCCACTGTCTACCAAATGGGCTTATCTTAAAATGCCACTGAAGGCATTTTTAAGCTAGTATGTCTAACTGCACTGAAGTGGAGGAAGAACACTCCATAATTTGTCCTGTTGTGACAGAGCATAGCAGTAACAGTTTAAAACACCAAGGCTATTACTTCAGCAGTCTCCTTACTGACATTAGATAGTCACCTAGAGTCACTTTTCTTGCTTGACCTATACGAAACAGTAGACTGGGCTCCTATGTTCTCTCCTGGATTTGAAGAAGTTATTAAACCAATTCTCTCTTTCCAAAGCTGTATGCATTCATGCTGGCACCCTCAATAAAGCTGCGACACAAACAAAAAAGCAAACAAACCAGTCACAATAGCATTCAATGCACTTAAACTTGGAGGAAATGAAAATCAATATTTGTCAAATGGAGGGAAAAGGTAAAATGGGCTGAGGAAAAATGTCCAGCTTTCTTAAAAGCCATTAGTGAAAATGAAAAGTTGACAGCAATACTGAAATTTAATTCCTGCATTGGTGCTGTTTGAACAGATGATTTTTGTTGTTGTTTTCACCCTCTGTCTACTGATGCATGCACTAGCTTGATGGACACATATTCCTTTATTGTTAGTGCTGTTGAATGGAATTTATTACATTTTAATTACGCGTGGTTTGGAACCTTGGAGGCTTATGTAAAGGTTTCGCTTGTGGTTAAAGTGTGAGGGGCTAATTTAGGAAATGGAAGTTATGGAAGTTTCATCGCTGGCTCTGGGCACATGTGACCTCAGGCAAGTTGCTCTGATCTATTGATGTGCTTTGTAAAATTATGCTAACAATAGTTCCTTACCTTTAATTTTTATTTTGCATATTTAGATAGGAAACTGTTCAGATTGGTCTTTTACAATGTGTGTATACCAAACATGCCTACTCTCTTGGAATATAAACAGTTATAAAATATCCAATACAAACCAGCTATTTTGAATTTCAGCATCTACCAGAACACCTGGAAGTGCTCTGCTGGTACCTCAATACAACATTTGCAACTTATCAGATGAAGTTTAAAAGTTAATGCTATGTTATACATGCTTACACCTTTACTGTATTTGTAAGAACAAATCATCAGTTTTTGCAAAAGGTCTCAAGAGATACTGTATTTTTGCTGAACTGTTCGATGTAGCCGTGATCTTTTAAAATTTTCCATGTAGACAAAACATCCCTTTCTCGGGCACAGTACAAGGAAATAGCGATGGCATTTACTGCCTTGCAGATAAGTGCCTATAGATGATTTCCAATTTCAGTGATATTTATCACAGATAACTTTCAGCCTGGACTTCAGGTAATGAGTTCTCTTTATATATTCCCCAAGTATGAAAAAAAAATGGTAAAACGAAATATGTGGAATTGTAAAGGTCATATTTAATCAGAAGAAAAATGCTGGATGATGTACAGTATGACAGTTTAGGGTCAGACTTGCTGCCTTAGTGACTTCTAGTTTGCCTGAGGGTAGTGTGTGAGGTAGGAAGGAAGATGTGGAAGGGCTAGTGCCAGTGTGGTGTAGTGGAGAGTGCACTGAAATGCAAGTGTGCAGGTTAGGGTCCTCTGCAGCTGTTGTTTGGTGCAAATCTCTGTAATATTGCCCGATGCTCTTTGTTTTCTCCCAGAGAGTATAATCTGGATGTACTATATAAAATTACAAGCATCAAGCACAGTAGTGCAGACGTGTTGAAATGCAGCTATAGCTATGTCCATTGTCTGCTCTACTGTTGAGCACTAGGAATGATGATAAAGACAGGAAATATTTTTGGATCCTCTGAGAGGTTTTCTCTGACCAATTTGCTCTTTATAACCCTATATATGGCAGTGACAATCTTTGCTTTTGAAAGGGTAACTCTGGGTTTTGAAACACGTGTGGCCACGTGTGATGCAAGTCAACAAGTTATGCTTATGTTTAGGTGTTCTTTCCCTGACTGTCTTGCGGAGAAACAGAACGGAGTGAGTTTCATTTCATCTGAAGTAACTTTCAACTAAAGCCTGAAGTCCTGACTTTATCTAGTGCTCATCTTGAAGGGCTTTCTTTTTATCTGAAAATTAGATATCGACAACAGTAACAACAATAAGAACAGGAGAAACAAAGAGTGCGGACAGCAATTTCCACTCCCCACATACCTCTCTTGCAACTTGGCCTAAATTTCAGGCTTGTTCAATGCTTTATTTTGCTATTTCAATTTATGTAATGCTCAATTTAAACCATCCCAAAGAATCATGATTTTTAGAAGGTGCTACTCTGTCTGAAAATCAGGCTTTTAAAACATGTTGACACAAAGTCACTTAAAATCATAACCCAAATCCTATGACAGTGGACAGTTACAAGCTGACAGCCTAGACAAACACACTGAGATCATCCTAAATGCCTGCCCTGTCTGGCCAGCAGTTTCCCCCCAAAAAAAAGATTTTTTTTTTTTTTTTTTTTATTGTTATCAAAGGAAAGCAATTAGTTTGTTGTTTGATTAGTGTTTATGTAAACAAGGAGGGGGGGCAATACGCTGTTAGAATCGTGGTGTAGTCAGGCACGTGTAGCTGATATGGGATGTGACTGTGGGGAGATGTATGCAGTACACTCTTAGCACTTTGTAGAGGGCCAAATCAAGGCTGCTGCATTTACAAATAAGTTTTGGGGGAGATTTGAGCTTAAGCAGATGAAATTGCTATGCAGTTACTTACTGTAGAAGGCTCTGGAGTAGCAGGGAGTCCTGTAGTGATGTGGTATGTCTCTCTTCAGGATTAGTAGTTGTCTCTTGTATACCACCTGTTCCGCCTTTCTTTCTTTCTCTCTCGGGGGTTAAGTCTTTGTGTAATGGTGACAGTTACTGGAAAAGGTTCTAACAGCAGTAGAGCTGGTGAAAGACAAGACTATTTATAGAAAACAATAAACTAAAAATAAATTTAAGATTAAATATCAATAGCTACCAGTTGTAGCACCTTTTCTCCCTCTCCTGTTAAGTAGTAAAATCACAGCATAATTTGGAAAGGATCCCTGCTGGAATTGGAGAAGCTAGTCCATGCTGCATGCTGAAGGGAAGTTGAGATGTTCATTTACAGGATGGCACTTCCTCAGTTTCTGCAGAACCAGTCCCCAGCTGGGATTAGAAGCTCATGTGCTGTAGGAAGTGAGATTTTGCTGCTTGGGTATAAAACTAAGCTTTTGGTCTCTGGTGGTGAGTGGATGTTCTGAGTCTTTCCAGTGCCACCGTAACCATCTAAAATGATGGGATGGACACACGTCTATTAGGACAGATCTCCAACAGGAGACTTTGGAATGGCTGAAGTGCAGTAAAATGGCTCAATCTACCCTGTCAATGTTCACAGTGTAAGAAGTGATGTGCCAAGAAGTTTTTGGCTACAGCAGTGGGAACTATGGAAATTTCTTGCATGAAATTGTTCTAAATCAAGGGTTGATCTCATCTTTGTTCTCTTCAGCAAATAGGAGCTACAGAGGTCTCAGGTTATGCTCTGCATTCCTCTCTTCCCAGAGCCTAGCTTGGACTCTGTTTAGTACTATGTATTTTCTCTTTCGGTGGAAATAGTTAATCTAAGCACTCTGCACAAGTCCTTAAAAACTGCTTTTAGTTCCCTCCATCAATTGACTTTTGATATATGGTTTTCTTCTTTATTTCTTCTTCAAAGAATTGCGTGGATATAGCACTGTCCTTTTAAATGGATGAATTTCCGTAAGGGAAGTTTTTGCTGTCTTCTCCTTTACACTACAGAAGGAGTTGTCAGGGATGGGCAGTTTTGGCAGATTAAGGTTTTTATTTCTGAGGAGGGTGAGAGTGTAGTGGCTGCTAGTAGCTGCTGAGCCTTTTGCTATTCTCATTTAGTTACTAGTCAATGGTCTTATTCCTTCTGTTCTTTATTGTTTCTAGGTATATATGGTTGATTTTTCCTGAGAAAGATATTTCATAATATGTGTATGTCAAGTTCTGTGG
>VYZW01055509.1:50106-63415 GCA_013401315.1 Balaeniceps rex
ATGCAAATCTTTGTGTAGGTGCAATTAATACCCTGATGATGATATAATTCAGGTTGCCTTAAAAACAGAACACACATAAAAAGGGAAAATGATATGAGCATTTTATTATCTTCATAGTGTATATAGCTTTTAAAGTCAGTTTTGAAGGAACTGTAGAAGTAATTCATGTAATATTAATGGCTAAGAGTTGACAAATCAAGCATAAAATCAACTGGATCATGATTATTAGCTAAAAGCATAGTGCTTTTTGGTGATTATTCTCTTTGTTCTAAAAATAAGCTCTGGATGAACTGAAAATAATTTTTCAGGAAACCCTTAAGTAAAGTGATCATACAGAGTGGTTGGTGGAATATTATGCTTTTCATTTGCACAAACAGGTGGTAAGCTTGGCCTTAGATTTAATCAAGGGATGACAGACAGGTAGCACTTTTGTGTATTTCAGATGCAAACTTCTTTTCAGAGACAGAAACCGCTTCATATTCAATAGCCTGTATACCAGGCGAGAGAAGTATTTACCAGATATTCATACCATCCTTAGTGTTACTTTAACTTGCTATTAGAGTTAACTCGTACGAGAAAGCTGCTGATTTATTTAGTCAACTGCAAAAACTTTGGTTTGATTTATTCTCTTCTCCTCTTTTTCCATTTTAGCAATGTATATAGCAATCCAGAACACACAGAAATGTGGCTGTGAATAAACTTGTGAGCAAATAACTGCCTTAACAATTCAGCATTCATGGATCTCTGACCATATTCTTTTTAGCTAACCTTTTAGATAAGATTTTGATATCATTTGTTTCTCTTTCCTCTCCCAAAACATAATACCTGGTAACCTAAGCACATACAATCTGTTTCACAAGAGAGATTCAAGCAAGTGCAGCCACTGGTGTGTTTTAATGTCACTGCAGGCATTATGTTACCTTCCTAGAAACAAAATCTTTTTTTCTCCCCTTCAAATGGAAGTCTCCTGATACCTCCGTCAGAGACCATTTGTTATGCAGAGTTTTGTGAAGCAGTCAAAATTAATTCACAGTGATCTTTTCACCCAGAACCCCCAGCTTCAAATAATGGGCTTTCTCAACAGGTGCTCATTGTGGCAGTTTGACTCCAACTTGCCAGACTAAAGATTTTATTCTTTAGCCATATTTAGGAATAAAATTCTGAGCTTGTAATTTACTAATCTTAAGCAGCTGCCCAGGAAGGCGCACCTGCTTAAAAGAATGTTGTCTTGTATCTTTGGGATCTAAAACCTAAAGATGTTTCCATATTTGTCTATTTCTGTACTTAATAAAATCTCATTTACAAGTCACTAGAAAACCTGTCCAACAACAATGCCATGCAATATTGTGGTCTTATTGGAATCTAATTGTGCTGTTTATTCTTGCAGAGGAGCAAAATTCCCCCTGAAGACAAAACAAGATGCTTTGATATTTTTTTCGTTCCACTGAGTTAGGATTTGTAGCAGGTTTCCTTGTGAAATGAAACAGAAGTAAAATAAAACTGTTTTAAAGGTACTACTAATAAGCTATACTCATTTTGACTGTTGAGAACTTTGGCAAATGTTTGCTTATCTTTTGCAGGAATTGTTTAAATATGTTTCATATGAGCTTTAAAAGCAAAAATCAAAACAGTTTTGTGGGGTTTTTTTTGTGGGTTTTTTTGTTTTTGTTTTTTTTTTAATATTGAATGTCCTTTGTGGGAAGGCAAAAAAACCCCAATGACACAATAACTTGGTTCGGTAAAAGTACTACAGAATGTATCATCAGAAATACCTGCGCTGCTCTTGGTACCAGTATATCATAATATTCTCGTTCCTTTAACTGTACATAGCCAGGTAAATAATGAAGTACATTACCAGTAGAAAGGAATTCCTGTGGAGGGTAAAGCCATACTAGTCAAAGCACATTTACACTACTATAATTGTAATAGGAGATATTGTTGTCAAACCTGTTATGGTAAAAAGTGGCTTAAGCTATAACCATGTCCAAAATACTGCACTAATTCTACCTATACAAAACAATATGTTCAGCTGGCTTCACCATACTGTTATTAACTTAGGATGAGAACTTCTAGAAACATCAGTGTAGTATCAGAACATACGAAGTGTCTACAAAAGGGCAAAAAAGGGAATTAAAACAATTGCTAAAAATGTATTTCTGGACAGGGTGACTGCCACTTGTATGGTATTTAAGGAAGGAAATATTTGCATGAACTTGTTTTGCTTTGCATGCCGCCTTTAAGATTAGACTTACTTAAGAACAGCCAGGAAATGTTTGCCTTTGTATAGCTATTATTAGTCATTGATTGTATTGATGATAATACTGCTGTAGGTTGAAAGCGAGGCCTTTGACATCGTCCCCTATTTTAGAAAGTTAGTAAGAAGTCAGTAAGCCCCTTATTGAACCAGGTAGCTGAAACAGTGGGGGCCTTCAACAAACCACATATATGTGACACTGCCCAAAACAAAGACACACGTGAGGCCTCTCAGACTGTTGCAGACAGAGAGGCTTTATAGAGTATAGCTTTAGCACAACTGTTTGAGGGAATGATGCAGGAAAAACAGCTTGTAAGGAGAAAGAAAAAAGCAGTAAAAAAGCATCAGCCAGAACCACATGAACACTGGTAGCATTTACTTGAGAAAAGTGTCAGGGCTTTTTCAGTTAAATGCTGAGAAAAGAAAGCTTAGAATTAAGAGAAAAGAAACCATCTCCAGCTGTTTAATTCTTCTTATGTTCAGGGAAACAGGATTTTGTTTGTGTCAAAGACGGAGCTGACTTTATCATCAATTTCTCCTGATGGAAAGAGAGTGTCCTACACATTGGCTTGCTGTGCAAGTCAAAAGGGGTGATACTGCTTTTTATTTCAATAGCACCATTTATTTAGGACTCTCAAAATATTCTATAGATGTAGGTATTGGATAACACTAGTTCCCTTAAAGTAGACAGATATAATTTTACCTCCTCAGCAAAGTAAGGGACTTTGCTAGTAAGGATTAGTTAAGCAGTTTGCGCAAATTCAGCAGTGACTTGGTCACAGAACTAAGAAGGGAATCTAGGGTCCTGATTCCCTTTGTCTTTATACTGGTGTAAATCAGATGTAAGCAAGAGAAGTCATGTCTCAGCAGCTGCAACCCCTGATGTAATTATGAATGTAATCAGACTTCTTCTGGAGGTCAGTGAAAGACAGAAGTCCTGATGCTAGATCCCTTGCTCTTGATACACTGTCTCACAGTATAGGTCACTAGTACATATATGCTTGTGTGAAATCTGGAATATAGCACTGTTTATACTGTACCACAATATTTCCAAAGCTTTATAGAAAACAATGAAAGTAAAAGCCTTGGCCCATGATCTTTAACAGTAGTAAGGGACATAAGGAGTATGCTATGAGAATCTAGTTGCTACTCAATTGCTCATGTACTTATTTATAGCATTGAAATAAGAAAAACAAAATGTTGGTTAATAAAATCACAAAAATGGGATTTCAGCCTTTCCCGATTCCAACAATTTCCACAGATGCGGGAGAGGGGAGGTCCTAGGTGATACAACTTGCCTAGAATCATCTTGCAGAAGTGGACGCACGTCTCTGAGTCCCAGTCTAGTGTATAATTCAAAAGTGCATCCAACATAGATAGATGATTGCAGGTTATAAAGTTTTCCATTCTTTAATACCAGTTACTGTTAACAGAAGATTTGGTATACATTAAAGCTCTGGTTGAAATGTGTCTAGAATATTTATAAAATAATGTCACACACTAGCACATCTCTTTACAAGTCTCAAGTCATGAAAAAAATATTATAGCCCAAAGTTGAGATTTAAGAAGCTAGTTCACTCCACAAGCACCTCGCGTTTGTTCTATACATGAGATTTAAAATTTTGTTCTCTCTAGAGCAGTTTCTTCCAAAAATCAAACAAATCAGCCCCAAATATTTCTGACTAAAGCAACTGGTTTAGTTTCATGCTGTATCAGGAATAAAGCCTACTCTGAGTTGAACATGGCTATAAAATTGTCTGAAAAGTGGACTTTCAAAGGCATCATTACATCAAACAGTAAAGGGTACACAGTTATTGCAAATGTGAACCCCGATCTACAGTGGACCTCGTGGATATCAGGACAAAGCTGTTTGCTACTTTACTCTTAGAATACAGCACACTTCAGCTTGCTCTCTGCTCTTGCACTATCAAACGCCAGTGCATTCAATAAGATATGTAACTCATTAGTCACCAATGTCTCCTAGTATCTTATGTTTAATTCAGCTTGTTTAATGAGTTCTTGCAAAATTTTTCAATGGAGGAAGGGATTGTTTAGGCTACCAAGCTCAACACCGAACATTTATGGCTTATACTTTTGTCTGTGTGAGGAAAATACTACTAATCTGTGAAGCACACTAAACAATCCTATAGAATTAGATAAAGTATTTGTACCAATGGAGAATCACCTATTTATATTCATGTTTTCAAACACACTGAGTAAGATTCTCATACGCCTAGCCTGAAAGCATACCCAGTAGATTTTGGAAGTGTGGAAGTGGGTGACTGAAGTGGAATACTGCATAAAAGCTTATAGATAACTCATAGCAGCAGAGGAAACTACACTGTAGCAGCATATTCATGTAGAGATAGAATGGTATTTTGAAACCAAGTAAGCTTTGTATAATCTCTTATCTTCCCATTAAAAAAAAAATCATATTGCTGAAGACTTAAAAATCAGCTAACACATTACAAACAATGTGATGTTTTTTTCCTAAAGCTGCTAGCAGTATGACTTATCAGCTGTTAGATGTATGTATTTGCTCCAATGGAATATTTAACTTCAGTATAGCTGACTGGTTTATTGTTGTTGATGGTGTAACTGATTACTTTGTTGCTATTCAAAATGTGAATAAGCTATGTGGTTGTCTACTACTCTTATCCGTTTTGAGGCTTGGGAAATGAAGAAATTAACTGCTGTCAAGTATTGCTGAGACACAAGTGAAAAATACGACTTTTTCTACTTACCAAATTAGTCACTTCTTGTTATTCCTCTTCTCTCCTCTTGCCAAAGGCTATGTTATCACCTGGCTTTAAAACAAAACATATTTCCCGCATTCTGTGCCATCTTAGATGCCAGCCTTCTCTATTCATCAAAACTTCTAACTTTCTCTGTTTTTTTTCTTGCTATAGCTTCTTTTACCACAGAGAAAACTGAGCTAAATTTATATAAACAGTGTAGGGAATATTATGGTTTTGGATGGAGGACATCCATGGGCATCAGTCACATTCAGATCTGCAGTATATTTCTGGCTCTGTACTGGAGTGTAGAGGGGTTTTGTTGGCATTGAGATTTCATCTGCAAGGGGGGAAGTGAGCATACATTTGATTTTGACTGTAATATATTACTTTCGTGCTACTTGCCTTAATGAACATTTTCTGAACTTTAATGGACATGTGGCCTTTTCTGAGAAAATAATTTTGTATATGTACATAAGCCTGCTGTTATACCTCTCGATCTGAAGATGGGGGCATCCTTACTCACCACATTTAGTCGAGTGAGAAGCGTGTTACCTCTCTGACAGCCCTGGCACCCTCTCCTTTGCTGTGGCCTTGTGGCTGGACAGAGCCCGGTGTGGCTGGGGCAGATGGGATCTGAGAAGACCTGTAGTACCATGCAGGGTACCTAAGCAATCCCTTTGCAGTGTGCCTGCCCTCCAGTGCGCTAACCATCAGGGTGTGGGTGTGAGGATCCCTTCCTCTGCTCGCCTCTCCTCACAGCCCTACGCAGAGAAACCCTCTCATGTCCCTGGCTGCTAGCAGCATAACTGTTGACTGTAGAATGTTCCTCAGTAGTTGAATTCACATCCTTTTTTCTTTATGAATATATATACACACATATACAAAAGAATACCTATTTTTAAAAATATGATTTATCTCATGAAGACTTTCCAGTGTGTGAATTATGGTGCATTAAATTCGCCACAACTGTGTTGGCATAACTCTGTTTCGTTACTTGCATAAAATGTAGTGAGAGCTTATTCTGTCAGGCTACTTGGATATCATGAGCTATGTTGGTCATTTCTAAGTATTCACTAGGTATGAGGTCATTTTATTAATATAAGAATTCCCATTAAGGTCTCTGGCGTGCTTCATGTGAGTAGGCATGCTGGGATGAATATGTGAACTCCTGGCAAATAAGAGCATTATAGGTGTGAATTCTTTTTATAAAGCTTGTTTGTTTCTTGCATTCTTGTGTTTCTGTTTTCTTTTCTTTAGCAACAATTCTGATGATTTAAGGACTAAAAATAATACACTGCTCTTTCTTTTAATAATGATTTAGATTATTTATTTTACAGCTGTCAGAATATTCCAGGACCAAGATATTAAAACACAAATACAATAAGAAAACACCTGAGTTTTGTGTTTGGAAATGCATGTCTCAAATTCTGAAATTAAATTTTCCGATTCATTTGTTCTAAGATACTGAATTTAGTGAATTAATTTCCTCAGCTAGTACCCAGCCTAATATATGAAGTAGAAATATGGTGTAATGATTTATATTTGATGAGGTCTCCCCACCTAAGAACTTCAGATCTTAGTGATGATTCTTAGATGGATAAACAGAGATGCATTCAAATTCTCTGCCTCAGTTTTCCATGTGTTTAAATAATAACAATAACTTCCTGCCAAGGGAATTGTAGTTACTTGTACAAAAGACAAGATGTGCAGTAAAATGTAAATTAGGACATCTTCACTGAAGTCAAACATAACTGAGAACCTGGACCAAAATATTTTTTCTTATATATATATGAATATATATATGATGCTTTGTATGCCTTGATTTGAGCAGGTGTGTTGTGGTTTAGCCCCAGTCGGCAACCAAGCACCACACAGCCACTCGCTCACCCTCTCCCCGCCCCTGGTGGGATGGGGGAGAGAATCGGAAGGGCAAAAGAAAACTCGTGGGTTGAGATAAGAACAGTTTAATAATTGAAATAACATAACAATAGTAATAAAAATCGCAATGAAAAGGAGAATGAGAGAGAGAACAAAACCCAGGAAAAACAAGTGATGCAACTGCTCACCACCTGCTGACCGACATGCAGCCAGTACCCGAGCAGCGATTGCTGCCCCCCAGTTTATATACTGAGCATGATGTCATATGGTGTGGAATAGCCCTTTGGTCAGTTTGGGTCAGCTGTCCTGGCTGTACCCCCTCCCAGCTTCTTGTGCACCTGGCAGAGCATGAGAAGCTGAAAAAGTCCTTGACTAGGGTAAGCACTACCTAGCAACAACTACAACATCAGTGTTATCAGCATTATTCTCGTACTAAATCCAAAACACAGCACTACGCCAGCTACTAGGAAGAAAATTAACTCTATCCTAGCTGAAACCAGGACAAGGTGGTGGGACTTGATGATCTCCAGAGGTCCCTTCTAACTGAAATCTTTCTATGATTAGAAGTTTATGGGTAGAAGCAATGTTAAACACACAAAAGACAATTATATGAATGTTTTGGAAATTAGGCTGAAGTCAGGGAAAAGGGAGGGTCTAGGCTGTTGCCTTACAAATTGGATTGTTTTCCTTTGGAATTTTGTGTGAAGTACAGCAATGCAGTCAAGTAATGCGTTTGTAAAGTGCCTTATGAAAGTCTGATAGCAGTACAAGGCTCTTTGAGCTGGCAGAGGAAGGAGGAAAAGAACAATGTCTCTTGTCTGGCTACATTACAATAGGACAGTCAATGACATTGTAATTCCTAGGAATCTTTTCTCCAAATGATGCAAAGAACGGTGATTGTCTAGAAAGAAATCAACAACATTTCTGTTTCTTAAGAGAGCAGCTATGTTTCCTTCCTTCCTTTCTGTTATGGCTATTTAATCTCTTCTTTCAGTGTGTATAAGATGCATAAGCCTGGCTGGGACATGTGGAAAGGAGCTAGGCTTTTGCAAAGGCAGATAGGGTGGTGCTGAACATTGCTTTCTGAGGGACATAGCAGGACTAAAATGCAAAGAGCATGTGAATTACATGGTGCATATTTTTAAGATATAAATGTCAGGTTCTAATCAATGCAGAGATCATGGTTGAGCCACAGAAGCCACTTTTATTGTCTCATTGTAGAGACTGATTCATTAGCTCAAGTTGTTGAAGGTCATTTATTGGAAGTCTGATATAAAATGGCAGCTGTAATTGCTGGGGTTTGTTTTTTCTTGTATCTACTTTTACATCCCAATATCCTTATGTTTTAGCTATTTTCCCTTCAGCTGAGGTGGAGTTGCCTTCCTGTCTGTCTAGTTTTCTGAAATACTTTAACTGCTTTTCTTGTAAAGGGAAGGTAGTGTAGATGGAGCTGCTGCTGTAATGTAGTAACTCCCATTTACCACTGGATGGTGTTTGAGTCAGTCTACAATTCTGGGTTAAGTCTCTCTATGCCAACACAATGAATAGCTTCTTGTGCAACTGAATGCAAGAATCCCAAGGCCATTTTAGTGATCCAAGATGAAACTTTCTGTTCTTCGTGTTTATTATAGACTGTCAGAATTTAGAAATGTTTAGAAATAATAAATGCAATAAACATGTTAAAATGTGATCATTCAAGGATGATAAATGGAAGGTTTCCCATATCGATGTTAATTCAACTTTACCATTATTGCCTAAAGCAACCTTTAATTCTGTTCTTGTTTTTTAATTAAAATGGGTGGGTTACTCTGGACTGGATTTGCCTTATTTTCTCCTACTGAGCAATACTTCACACTGTTGGTGGCCACTGAAACTTAAGTAGGGCCAGATTTACTGAGTTGTTGCACAGCAACACAGGGCCAGATTTTGCTACTTTCCTGTGTATGATAGTGTTATATGCTTATCTTAAGCTAATGATGTTCGAGAACTGGAATAGTAAGTTCAAATACTTATTCTGAAGTTAAGAACATTCAGATGCACACCCAGGATCCATATTTTGTACCCCATTTCCCTCTCTACATCAGACAGAAACAATATATCCTTTGTCTAAATGAGCTCTTGGAACCTTGTCCTCTGTGTTTTTACAGGAGTTGTGTAATCTTCCAAGATTCATAAACCATCTTTTACAATTAATCTTAACTGAGTAAAAGATATGCCCTGGGTATCAGCAATGTCTGTGCATCAATGTGTTGTTAAAGGATTGTAGAACAAGTCTGATGCTATGTCCTATGTCTCTCTTCTAACTGCTAGTTAAAAACTTTGAATGATAAAGTTTAGTCTGCCTGTCAAAAAAAAAAAAAGTGTCACTCTCTTTAGTACCACCTAATTATTCCTTGAATGCTCTTTTGGCCTCATTTGCCTTTGTGTTACACTTATTTTAAATGTCTTATTTTCTTAGAGGCATTACACTCATGAAAAGACTCACATACAGTCTCAAATAATGTTGAGAATTTGCAGCGATAGTGAGTTTATATCTGCAACTCAGCTTGTATCCACCTAATCTTCAGGTTGATTTGGTTTTGGGCGTTGTTGTTAGGGTTTTTTTGTTGTTGTTTTTCTTGTTTTGTTTTGTTTTGTTTTACCAACAAAACTGAAGTTAGAGGACCATGTTTTTAGCTCTGCTGTTTAGTTGACCAATGTCTTTGGGGCAATGTACAGCTATCAAAAGAAAGCTTCCAGAATAATAGCATCGGGTCAGTTGCTGCCAACCTGAATAACATCAAGGGCACACACTTGTTTTCATCTCTTGTCCTACTTCACTATTGAACAAACTAGGGAAAAAAGATCAGGAATTGTATTTGGCTCAGCATGCTAAGAATTCTTTATGGGAGTACACGATGAAGCAGAAATGTTAGCGATGTCTCTTCCTCTCTAGTTCAAAGAAAAGTTCTTTCCTCTTTAAAGACAAAAAAGGTGGAAATTTACCCTCAGCAACCAATGCTAAAGGAGTGAAGTTTAAAAGACTAATTGTGAGATCTAATTCTGTACAAGCTTTGCTGAGTATGCTTTGGCTTAGAATTGCTGTCTGACTAGGACTTGATAAAAAGGACAGAGAATGGAATGGAAACAGACCTGTTGACTCTCCTGGGCTTTGTATCTCACCCAGAAAGTGTATCACAAAAAAAATTTTAAAAGTAGTGAATTACAGCACAAAGTCACCTTGGGTCCTGAGCTGTTCCAAATGCTTTCAGCTTGCATTATTTTCCAACTGTGTCACTCTCCCTAACTATCTGTGTCACAAAGCATTACACCAAAGACATCAGCTGTAATTCGTTTTCTTAAATAGCTGACTTTAAAATCTGTGTCAGGCAATTTGTATTATCTGTCAAACAACTGTCAGAAAGGGCCAAGAGGGAAACACCTGAGAAAAGTGTAGTGCTGAAAGATCTGTGTGTGGAAGTACTGTGTCCTGTATGAACAGCTACTTGAGGAGATCCTGGAAAATCCAGTAACATTGTCAAAACTTTCTGTATCCATGCAGGTTGGAAACGCAATCTTGGATCAGATTCTCTGGCTGCTGGATGGTCGCTCGTGGCCTTGGACAGTTGGCTACTGCTTGCAAGAGCTTTATGGCTGGCCTTAAAATCGCTCCTAACACTTCCCATCAGGAGCTGGAGTGTTGGCACCTTGGCCAAATTCTAATTATGGTTTATCTATTAGAAATTCTTCTAGGGTTTCATTTAATTATTCTTTGTAGACCAGTGTTCTGACTTTCTAAAGAGAAGCTTTAAACTGGTATTCCTTTAGCTGTGTGTAGTTCTTTACTGTGGCATATAATAAGATACTGTTTTTTCAAAGGAGGTCACACTTATTTTTTTCAGTCTACAAGAGTTTTCTAATAGAGCGTGATGAGAATTTTTCTTTGCTTCCTGCCCTAAATTTTTATGTGACTTTTCTCTACTCTTGAAGAGTAACCACATTTCATTGAAGTATTGTCTGTCAGTGTTGATGCCAGTGTTATATCCCTAGACATATATCTGATTGTATGGCAAACTCGGTATTGGCACAGAGGGGTGGAGCCTCTCCAGGATTATGATTTCATTTGGGAAAGTATAGGAGTTTAAATCTTTATGTAAAATATTTAGGGATCTGTTTGTTTAAAAGATAGCACATACTTTTACTGTAATGATTTTCTGGAATGTATAATTGTGCCTCATAATAAAGTCAGTCCTTATCAGTGCTGTTAGTAGTTGCTAAAATGAGTATGGCCATGTGCAGTAGTGTAGAAAATCATCTTTCAAGTATTTGTTTTAAAAATAATAGGCTAGTGTCATGGCATGAAAAGCTATGGAGGCATTAATTGTCTCTTCTGTTACTTTGCTAAACTAATCCGTATAAAAAGAGCAGATTATATTGACTAACCCTCATATATTTAATGATTGCTGCTATTTGACTAAGAAACATTTCTCAGGAAGCCGCTTGTCACAGGCTATCAATATTCTTTTAATCCCACGTTAGTTATTGGTGTACTTTGTTACTCTCCAAGATGGCCTGTCTCAAGTGGTTCTTCAGCTTGCACAGCAAGAAAATGAGATGCTAAATGGTTGCACAAACAATTTGATTATAGTGTTTGATTCCTGCGCTATGGATTTCCAAGATCAGTGGTCCTTTCTCTTCTTTAGTTGTTATGATTGTTACCCTTCTGACTGATCTTTCTGCTGCCAGAATTATTTTATTCCTTTTTGTCAAGTTGCATTTCAATCTCAAGTGCTGAACTTCTATGTAGTTTTGCTTTAATAACTATCCATGTCAGAATATTAGTATACACATTACTATGTGATTGTTCACAGTTAACAGTATGATCTTTGCTGTACATCCGGTAATACACAGAGAGGGATGAGTTGTTAAGATATTTCAGGCTTTTTCTGTACAGTTTATATCAGCTAGAAGGTTGGATTTCATATAATACATGGATGTTGAGAACAAGACAATGACTTTGTCAACGTGTCTATCTTTCATGTGGTGGTTATTGGCTGTTTTAGGCTCGTGTTTAATTTTTCAGCAATCCAGGTTCCTACCATATTGGTTTGATTCAATGACCAATTAAGTCAGTAAAAAGACCATAGAAAGCTTTGTTTACTTATTTTGAGTGCGTATTTATTCCATGCTGATCACCTTAGTAAATATGGTGAAGGACTGATCTCGCAAAATGCTGAATACTCTGCCCCAGATTCAGAAAATTACTTAATTTAAGTGAATGCATAGTAATTTAGAATTCAAAAAAGTATTCACATGCTAAAATTTAAGCAGGTGCTTATTTGTTTTTCTGGAGCCTGGGATTGAGTTGCCATGACATGCTACTGTAGTGGCTTCAGATGGAATGCTTTTAGTTCCTACAAGTGTCACTTGTTTTTTCTCTGCAGAAAGCAGTTTTGCATTTTAAAGCCTGTTACAAACCCACACAAGTATTATAAAGAACTTTAGTTTCAAGATGTACACATTTGAACCTTGAAAATTTAAAATAGATGGTCAAAATTATTTTGAAAATACTTGGTTGAAACTCTCATGCCCAGAGCATTGTATATGTAAACCCAAGGAGTCTCTCCCAAAACCCAAGGAGTCTCTCCCCGCAAACCCAAGGGGAATTTGACTGTAAGTTACTCCTAAGAAAAAGGTTAGATGGAAAACATAAAGCAAATAAGGGTTTTCAGTATTTTTTTATGTTTTAAAGAGCCAGACATACTTTAATTCAATCATGTTGTAGTTTGTAAAAAATATAACTGGTGTTCACATCTCTAGGATCAAGTTTACATAGATATTTGCTGTTTTTAAAGCTTTAATCCTCCTAGATTGCCATTCATGTCTTTGTTTCTGTCATGTTAATTCTTACTGCGAGCACTTGATCACTCTTTCTGGAAGAAATCTATAGGAAAGCCAACTTTACTGGAAAAAAGACTGTAGTTTTGGCTACATATCATCTAAAAGCAAGTAATACATACAGGCCTTGTGTTAGGACTCTGGTGCATGAAAATGCTTAAAAAGAAGGCTCTCCTGAGACTGAATCTTAAATAAGCATAATCCGGAACATTATGAATCGAACTTCTCCTTCAACTGTGGACATGTCATGGAAATATTTGGTTCCTTTTTTTTATTTAGACTCTAAGATCTCAAGCCTACAATTAACTTGTTTAAAAAGGGAAAAAAACCCAACCCAACAGCTCTTATTTGATTTAAACTCTTAAGAGTGTGGAGGTTCCCAGGTACAATCCTACTCTGGGTCAGGTAGGCTTCGCTCCAGTTTGCTGCTGCTGTCAGTGCATTTGGCATCCTGTCCACAGAAGCTTGTCATTTTAGAACTATTCTAAAACTATTTCTTAAAAATGTTTTGTCAAAGAAACAAATCAGGGGAGCTACTTGATGTAACAATCAACAGTGCTGT